>JAVKPL010007866.1:247500-311957 GCA_032173675.1 Gastrolobium villosum | reverse complement strand
AATCTGAATTAATAATCCTTTAATTGGTTTTATTTTGTTTATGGTAAAAAGAGATCTTTATTATATTCTAATTAAAACAACAAAATATGATCTAACAGTGAGAAGTTTTTAACAATGAAAAAGGCTTCTGAGTATGTTAAAATCATGGATGACACAAAATATATTGCATTCCTGCAATTTCGTTCAAAGCCACAGCAAGTTTATCCCAAATTCCGAAGCACTACAACTAATTAGATCGAAACTTCCCAGAATCAACCTTAACATTCAAGATCATCTTTTTCCAAAGGATCTTGAATCTTTACAGAAATTATCAGAAAACACCCTTGATTATCCCTAATCCAAAGGGGTTCAATCGATCCTTAACAGAAACGCATTTCCCAAATTGCTTCTGTTGAAGAACTCAAGGTTCATTCCCATGAATCTCTTGAGTTGAGGAATTAAAAGAAACGATCGAATAAGAAAAATGCAGCAATAACAAAGAACTAATTAAGAAACATGCATCCAGTCATTCGAACATACCCAGAAAAGAAAAGATTCAAAAACCCATATCTGAAACACTATAATATCCGAAAATTAACAGAAAAGATACCAAGTATTTCAGAAAACAAAACAGGTTCTTCAAACATGAAAGAACCCTAACTCGATCTACAGTAAAGACTACAAAGAAATCTACCGTTACGCAGGCAGATCCGCGACTCCTCTCCCTTGTAGGTGCGTTGTCAAAGCCCTCCAAGGTCGAAGATGATGAACGAACGAAGCAAGCGAACAATAGATCCACACAAAAGGAACGAAAACGAAAATAATCTCTCAAGAACAGAGAGTATTCGGACGAAAGAAAAGAGAAGAAAAAGAAAACTCTAACGAAAAATTGTCTCTGATCTCTAAGAAAAGTATTCTAAAAGCTATATCTTCAAATCTGCATCCTTCGTCTGTTATATATTCTTTTTCCTTTTTTTAAAATCATCAGCTTCTTCTTCTTTTATCACAGCCCTTCATCTCCTCCAATCCAACGGTCCAGACTGCTCCCTTCTTTTTCATTTAATCTGAAGATAAAAATAAATAAAATAAGTGAGTAAAAAGACAAATATTACCATTTTTACTTCTTACCTTCAATTTTTACAAATATCCTTACTTAACTCAATTGAGCATAATTTACCTGCAAAAACACTAATTAATAACTCAAAGACAATTAAATATCATAAAATAATATAATATAATTACATATAAATATGTGCTAACAGCCATACAGTGACATTCATCCCTAAAGGAAACATATTGGATTTATAGATCCCAACGGTACCCCTAGCATAAAAGCCTGCTGTATGGGCTTGATTCTTCTCATTCTTTCGTAGTTCTTATATATCTGGCTTTTTTGGTCGGATTACTTTCTTTGAATTTCGAATAATAAGCTGTATAAAATCCTGTAAAAGAAAATAAATGCATTTTAGATCTACACAACTCTGTTCTCGCTATTATAGTAGGCATTCCTCTGTTTCATGTGTTAGTTTGGCTTATGCAGACCAAAGCTTATAAGCTTATTCACCTACCAAAGGAGCAAGAGTACATAGAGAGTGAGCAACCAAAAGCAACCAAAATATTGTTGGCACTTTCAGGTTTGAAGCAAGCTTTGACTAACAACCCTGGATATAATAAGCGAGTAGCAGAGTGTCGAGAGGCTGCACGAATTCTTCTTGAGTAAGTATTTTTATTTTTTCTATTCTGATAATATATTACTGATGTCATTCATATTTTTTAAGAGTAACTTGTGTTTACATGCATTGCAAAATATTTCTGAATTTCAGTGTCTTAGATATGTCAACTTTACACTTGTCCGAATGATCAATATAATTAACTAGAAGATGGAAGCTGTTAATAATTAAAATGGATAAAATACCGATTTTAGTCATCACCAATTTCAATTTGGCCTCTCACAGGTCATTTTTTGCATTGTTGTCCCTTAATAGCATCAACTTAGCTCCTTATAAAGATAAATGAGGTAAATTCTAATCTAAAAAAGAACAAAATTTATGCATATTTTGATTAGAAATGATATAGGTGATGCTACAGCATGATCATTTATTTAAAGGCAAAATACAACGATACGTACTATACACTCTTTGTTTGCACTAATACACGGGTCTCACTTAAGGGTGTTAGCTTCTGTTTGTTAAGTACTTTTAATTCTCCAATTACCCCCATTATTAAGGCAGGAAAACCGGTGATAGTGACTGAGTCTAGTAATGATTTTCTGATGATAGCGTTTGAGGATTTTTGGAGAGGACAAAGGGGATTTCGATTAAGGTTTTGTTGTTTGGCAGTAGAGAAGGGTGGTGCTTAGATTCTTCAATGGAGGTTGTGATTTGTTGCTGTTTTGATGGCTGGATGGGGCAGAGTTTGTGTTTTGGTTATGTTGGTATGAAAGATGGATGGAAGCTTCATGGTTGGGTAGCAACTGTGGTAGTTCAGTGGTTTGGCTTGGGGCAGCAATGGAAACAGATTCAGGCTGAGTAAGAGGGAAGAGGAAATGTCCCAATAAAAAA
The DNA here is from genome assembly GCA_032173675.1 of Gastrolobium villosum. Lineage (NCBI taxonomy): Eukaryota > Viridiplantae > Streptophyta > Magnoliopsida > Fabales > Fabaceae > Gastrolobium > Gastrolobium villosum. Next base: position 309,417 of record JAVKPL010007866.1, on the reverse strand, counting down.
AGGAAGAGGAAAAAGAAAAGGGTATTGTAGTCATCTCATGTTTGTTGCTGTCATTAAAAGTCATGTGTACTACACGTGGTACCCCATTCATTTGACTTTTTATTGGCGCTTGAGATAACTTTTTTCTAAAATTTGTTAATTAATATATCTTAGTAAAACATAGGTTTTATGTTGATTATGTTTGTTATAATTTTTATTCATTGTAATTTTTTTCAAGTATAAATCTATATAATCCATAGTATTAATATCTTAATTTCTTCGGAATCAATATCTTAAAAAGTGAGGATTAAAATCTGATAAAAATATTTTAGGAACCAAATATCATATAAGTCAAAACTCAGTTCAAACTAAAATTTACTTTTGAATTTACACGTTTATCAAACAAAAAATTACCAAAAGCACATGCACCCTAGCGTTTCCATTTTCTTTTCCAGATAATTTGGCAAAATAATCAATGACACGGGAGGTTTATGTTATTTTTAATTCATTCTGCAGAGCATCAGGAGATTATAAAGCAGAGCCCATTCTATCTAATGGCCAGTATCTTAACTTCTCACGTTTGAACCTAGTTATATCTTTTTTTATCAAATCGTTAACTGGTCTTAATTTTTCTTTTTCTTTTCCACTGAGCAGTTGAACCAGAAGTTTACGAGGCTTACAAGGTATAAGCATTGACATGCTAGATCCAGAAGTATACAGAATCTTTTCTATACTAGTTAATTTGTATGAAATAATGTGCAGTTGATGTCTTTATTAATGTTAAATTTTGCGCAGGCATAAGTGTTTAATAAAAATGAAACCTATAGCTAAATAAATAGATTCCTTTGTTCTAGGAATGCAGTTCTAAGTACTGTATGACCATAGAAAAGTAAGAGACCTACTTAAACACTATGCACCAAGGTATCAAAATTCATCAATAGTGCAATTATATGCGAAGAAACAGAGTTCTGGAAAACCTTGGGTGATGTTGGAAACTTTTTTTTTTTTTTTGGAATTAAGGAATAAAAATTACACAGGGCAAACTCTCACAAAAGAGGTGCCCATCAAATCGCTGTTCAACAAAACACAGCACCCAGCAGGGATTTGCTCAAAAACGTGCAAGTCCCAGTCAAAAAAGGAGTATCCTAGATTAGCTAATCCATCAGCAAGACGATTACCTTCCCTATAAACATGACTAATTCTAATATTCCAAGATCTATGCAGGAGATTTCTAATGCTGTCCACCAGGGGAGCAAGGGGGTGATGAGACTCCCCAGGCCTAGACACCATTTGGATAACCATTTGAGAGTCCCCTTCCACCCACAAATTAGCTATGCCCAGACTCCAGGCGATCTGAAGGCCATGTAACAAGCCCCACAGTTCAGCTCTCATGGACTTACCCAAACCAACATTTCTACTGAAGCCCCTCACCCACTGACCTGATGCGTTCCTTATAGCCCCACCACAACTAGTCTTCCCTCCTCTATCAGTGCAAGAGCCATCAAAATTGAGTTTGCACCACCCTTCCTCAGGGAACGACCAGCGCACTAACCTCTCCTCCTTCTGGTGCACCATCAAACCTTTAGGATAAAGTTCCTTATGCGCAATCTCCACTTGAGAGACAAAAACCTTGGCTTTCCTAATAAGGGAATCCTGGGACACAAATTTGCTCTCAAACACCAGACTGTTCCTATCTCTCCAAATCAGCCAACAAATGACCCCGAAAATTTCCCTCCAATCATAGTTATGCACCCTATGCTTACAGTTTAGATTCTGGACAAACCATTGCTGGCAAGGCAAGGAGAAAAAGTTCGACCATTTTGAAACCGGCTCGAAGAAATCCCATAGCGTTCTACTCCACTTGCAGTCCCTGAAAACATGGATCGAGTCCTCGATGCCTTCCTTGCAGCGCGGACAAATAGGATCGTCCGTCAGATGTCTATAGACTCTCCTTTCATTGTTGAGAAGATTATTTCCAATAGCCAGCCAAAGGAACATCTGCACCCTCTTCGGACCCCTCCAACGCCAAGCAATCTCATTGTCACAGCTCAAGACCTCCCCAATTCCGCTAGTCAGCATCTCATAGGCTGACTTGACAGAAAAACGCCCATCCGCCGAAAGACCCCAAATAACAACATCCTCCCCAGTTGCACTTGTGGGAGGAGGAACATTGGCTATCAAGGCACAGGTATTGACGGATACCAAACTAGATAGTATATCCCAGTTCCAACAACCCTGATCATTAACGAAATTGCTCACCGTCCAACTACTCATCTCTTCCGGCACCTGAACACCATCCTTCACCACCACCCTCTCGTTGCGCATTAACCACCTATCCCTCCAGAAATTAGTGCTGTTCCCATTTCCCACCTGAATCCTAGAACCGTCCACAATTTTAGGCCACGCACCCATCACTCCCCTCCAAAGGTTCGAGGCTTGTCTGCTCTTCTTCAAACCAGGAATGAGATCATCCCCAACACCATACTTATTCCTAAGGACCCGAGCCCAAAGCCTATCCCTTTGCGTCATGATGCCGTGCCCAACTTTCATGATGAAGGCTAGGTTGTTCTCCCTCATTCTTCTAATACCTATACCCCCCCTTCTCTTGGGTTGACAGACCTTGTCCCAGGCTAAGGCATGAATCTTTCTCTTCTCTAAGGTAGAGCCCCACAGGAACATCCTTGATCTTTTTTCTATATCATCACAAACAGCCCTGGGAAGAAAGCACGTTTGCATGGTGTAAGCAGGGATAGATGACAGAACCGACTGGACCAAGGTAGCCCTACCTGCAAGAGATAGAGAGTTTCTATTCCAGCTATTAAGCCTCCTATCCATGCGATCCAAAATGAAAGACAGCTTAGAATATGTGATCCTCCCACCTGTGAGAGGGATACCCAAGTACTTACCAAGGTCAGCAGCGATAGCAAAATCCATATCCTGGGATATCTGAAGCGCTCGATTGTGATTCACGTTTTTGGAAAAGAAGATCCTGGTTTTCTCCTTGCTAATTTTCTGCCCAGATGAATCACAAAAACATTTAAGGACAGCCCTGATCAGCGAAGCTTGCTCCACCGATGCTTCAGCAAAAAGCAGCAAATCATCCGCGAAAAACAGATGCGTAATAGGAGGACCGTTTCTCTTGAGCACAATAGGCTTCCAAAGCTTACGGGAAGTGGCTTCCAGAATCAGGTGGGCCAACCTCTCAATGCAGAGGACAAATAGATAGGGAGACAAAGGATCACCTTGTCTTATGCCTCTACTAGGTTTAAAATCTTCCGTGTATCCCCCTTCCCATAGGACGTTCATAACAGGAGATGAAACTCCCTCCATAATTAGGGTAATAGTATCCTGGCTCAAACCAGCCTCCTTCAAAGTCTGATTCAAGTAATCCCAATTAATCCTATCGTAAGCTTTTTCCAAATCAACTTTGACCGCCATCCAGCCCGTCTTCCCTCTCTTGATTTTCATGGAATGAATAATCTCTTGGGCAATGATAATATTATCACTGCTGTGCCTTCCCTTGATGAAGCTACACTGGTTCGGCATGACCAAACACTCCAGGTGAGGTTTAAGCCTGTTGGCAATGATCTTGGATATCACTTTAAACACCACGTTACACAAACTAATAGGGCGAAACTTTTTGATGGAGTCCTGGTTATCTTCCTTGGGGATCAGGCAAATGGATGATTTGTTAATACCCTTCAGTCTAGTCGGATCGTGGAAGATGCCAGTAATCAGACGCATCACAGAAGAAGAAACATCATTCCACTTGTTATGGAAGAAACAAGCTTGCATTCCGTCGGGACCAGGGGCTTTGAAGCCATCCATGCACATAAACACATCCTTAATTTCCAACAGGCTAGGAGATCGATGGATATGGTTGAAGGAGACGCTGGACACCTTCGGGAAACGACCCTGCACAGGGAAAGGAGTCAGATTGATGCCCTCCTCCGTGTAAAGGTTCTTAAAAAACCCCAGGACCATATTCTTCAACTCTCCAGGATCAGAGATCCAGTTATCATCCGTGTCTTTTAGGGCCAAGATCTTATTCCTTCTTCTTCTAACAAGGGTGGCAGTATGGTAGAACCTGGTGTTTCTATCCCCGTCAACAAGCCACTTCTGTCTAGACCTCTGAAACCAAGTCATCTCCTCTTTGATGTAAATCCTATTCAGCTCATCCCAAAGATTCCTATAAAGCATGTTCAGAGCAATAGTAGGAGAACTTTGAAGCTCTCTATCCACACCTGCGAGACGGGCATGAAGCCTAAATTTCGTGCGCATGAGCTCCTTGAACGTAAGTCTATGCCAGTTTGAAGCATCATGATGAAAACGCTCAATGGCTTCCTCCCAGCACCTACCCTCCGCCCAGCAATTGTTAACCAGGTTGTCAAAGCCATCACAGGATAGCCAAGCAGCCAGAAAACGAAAGGGTTTCTTCCCTTCAGACAGCTTACGATTGGCTCCCTCCCAGAGAAGCAAAGGTCTGTGATCCGAGCTGAAGTAAGGCAAGTGCAACACAAATCTATCCGGATAGGCTGATATCCAATTTGTATTCACCACAGCTCTATCCAACCGCTCCAGAATCTGCCCTCTTTTCCACGTAAAAGAAGGGCCCTTGAAGCCCAGATCGATAAGATTGCAGTCCTGAAGACAGCCCAGGAACTCCAACATACTCCCACCATCGGCCTCTCTCCCTCCCATCTTCTCATGCGATTGAGAAATGGCATTGAAATCACCCATAACCATCCAGGGCTTGTCAACGTTCCTGCTCAAATTACATAGCTCCTCCCACAGCAACTTCCGTCCCGTTCTCCTAGGACTCCCATACACGAAGGTGGTGCATTCCTCCAGATTCGAATCCAACCACTTCATGTTAACATGAATGAACTGGAAGTGAGATGCCAACAAAGAAACATCCACGTAGCTGTTGTCCCACAACACCCAGATGCCTCCAGAGAAACCAACGGCATCACTCTTGAGATGACTGTTAAACCCTAATTGTTTGATCTTTCTATCCGCTGCTTGTCCACTAATACGGACTTCCAGAAGAACCAAGACCCTAATGCTATAATTCCTGACCATGTCTCTAATAAGGAGACTCAACCCTTTCTTTTTCGCTCCACGACAATTCCAACAAAAAACATTCATTAAAAATAATTGACAAAGGTAACCAAACCAAAAGGACACAGGGCACAAAAGCCTGAGCTAGGTAAAAAAACAGCTACTGAACGTAGCCTCCTCTGCTGTACTCTCTCCCTCAGAAACTCTCTGCTCTTGTCTGCTAGACAAAACGGTCAGAACCATAGGACAAACCCCCTCTGCACCTCCAATCGCAAAATCATCATGCACGTTGACTTCCTGGGCCCTATGGTTCCCCTTATCCTTGTCAGGAGGCATCTCCTTCAAACCAACCTCACCTGCCTTACTTACTTCCAACATAGCACCCTCCTTGGCATCCGAACCATGCATCAAAATAGCCTTCCTGCTTCCAGCTTTCTGGACAACCTTATCCCCCTTTCCTTTGTCATGTTTCCCTTCCCCCAAGGAGTTACCATTCTTGTGATTCAACTCAGGCTTCCCTACGTAGACCGAACTTGGTACCTCCTTTACTGTCTGGATCGGCCTCGGGGCAGGTTCCAAATCACTGTCACCTTTCTGCACTCCGCCAGCTTTCAGAGCTCCTTGATGAGTTTTGTTCCTATTAACGAGGCTCACCGCCGGCGGCCTCTCCCCCGTCTGGTTGTTCTTCCCCACCGATCCCTTGCCCTTACCCTCTGGAACAAAGGTATTCTTTCTCCCCCTATGACCTCTCTTAACCACCATCCAAGCCCCAAAAGCGTCTGGTTCCGCTGAGATGTTTTCAACCTCCATGACTGTGTCTCCCTTAATACCCTGGATCTCTCCATGCGGCTGGGTTGCATCCGTCTCAGAGTTGTTACCTTTGGCATTCTTCGAACCTCCACTGGGAATACTCGAAGGGTAATCTAGCCCCCCATTACAAGCCTCCTGTTTATGACCGTACCGACCACAGGCAAAACAAATCTTGTGTAGGCCTTCATATCCGACATTCAAGTAGAAAAACTCTTCTAAGTGAAGATCCCATAGTCGGATTCTGGAGACAAAACTCCGCCGAAGATCCACCTCGACGCAGATCCTAGCGAATCGCGCTCTGTCCGTGATCTCCCCCTCAGCACCTTCAGCCCTTCTTAGAGACGTTTTGTCGACCTTTAGAGTCCGTCCAAGCATGTTACCAATTCTCCACAGGTGTTGGGAGGTGTAAAACTCTGATGGAAGTCCTGGTATTCTTAACCAAACCGCTAACTTCCTCACCTCTTCATTGTAAGGATCAAAAAAAGGCCTCCACCGTTGGACAATAACATAGTGGTCCATGACTATCCACGGCCCGTCCTGTAGAACATGAATGTAGTCACGGTCATCATTGAAGTTCAGCAATAAATGACCGTTATCTAACTCAGTAAGAACATATGTCCCTGACAAGTTCCATAGTTTCATCAGTCTGGCCATCAGGAAACGGTGCGCAATCCTCTTACCCATGAGCTTGATAATGAGGGACTTGCGCCACTTCTTACAGTCCTCATGATGTTGCTTTCTAGAATAGATATAAGTTGGACATAGTGGGTTGTCCTCTCCCTCACCCCCAACCTCATCCGACAAATCCTCAGCATCCTCTTCTCTCCTCTGTGTTGTCATCCAGTCTTCCTCATCACTCTCATAGTTCTGATTGCCTCCATTCAGGCACAACACCTTATCAAGGTACGAAACCACTTTCCTGCTCCTGTCTTCGTTCGCCACTGTGTTCCTCATGCATTCGTCATGGGTAACACTTTGGTCACCCTCCCTCTCCACAGCTTCTGAAGGACCCTTCTCCCCCATAACGTCATCCATGTTTGCATCCACAAGTTCGTTACTCCCTCTCGCTTTCTTCCCATTCCTTTCCACCTGAACGCTCTCTACTGGTTCCGGCGACTTCCTCTCTCTCTCCTTAGTGACACCGGTAGCTTTCTTAAAGGGGAACATCCCCAGAGAGCATTAGCTTGTTCTTCTCAGTATTTATTTTTAACATAAAGGATGGGTGATGTTGGAAACTGAGATGCATAAACTATATAGACAAATTGAATTGGCACATTTCACTTTCATAAAAAAATGACGTCTTCTGGAATTCCAAACTCTTGACATGTAAATCATCTGCCATATGAAGAATAATCACTTAACTTGTGAAGCCTCTCACAATTTAGGTTGGGTGAGACTAAGAATAACATATTTTAAGGGCTAATGAAGAGCAAATGTGGTTTTCTGAGGTGAAATCAAGAGGAAAAGGGCCTAGGTTGATAAAATTTATTTATTTTTTGCATAATTCTCATTGGATCTATAAAAAAAATGTGATGATTGGATATATGAAATACATATTGGAGTTCCTTCAGATTAGAAACAGCATAATAAAAAACTTACATGGGAAGTACTCTATATTTGAATAGTTTGCATCTAACTGGAGCAATCTCTCATGTATTCATTCCCAAAACAGGCTTTGAAATGTTCTACAAGATAGAAATGTAGGATTTGATATGCCGAAATTTTGAATGTTCAAAATGCGGATAAGTGATAACATTATGCATGTCATATTGACATTCGCAAAAAAAGTTTTTTGTTTTCCATTGAATTAGTTTCCTTCTATGATAATTAATTTAACCTGTTCTATATTGTTCTAGGTTATTACTACTGTTTATGCTTTCTTCATATGAGTCATATGTATAATTTGAATTCCAGTTATGATTTTAGCATAATCATTTAGTCCTACATTTTGTTTGTGCAGTGCAAATTAGAACCTGATCTAGCGAAAAGAGCAGAGCATTATTTCTCAGAGAATACTCGGGTTATGAAAGGTACACTCTGTTGAATTGCTAGTATAAATCTCAACTTCAGAGGTAAATTTGTGTCTTGCTCATTTTTGCTTCTGTGTTTTGATTAATATATTTTGCTGTTTAACACAGGAATTGAGGCTTGGGCAATGGGGAAGTTAAAAGATTTTGGAATTCTCATTGCTGCTTCTGGTCGGAGTTCAATTCAAAATTATGAATGTGGTATAACCTAAACCCCAAAATTCATTATTTGAATATTCTGAAATTCAATTTTTTTCGCTCCTCTAAGATGAAAGTGACTTGAAATACAGGAAACAATTGGGAGGGGGACTTTTTTCTTCTACAGTTTTCAACTTTCCAATTATCTAGTTGCCTATCTTGCTATAAAAAATCTGAGACTAGTACAAATGTTGACTGTTCTTGTCTGGATTTTTTTTTTTTTTTGAAAAAGCTTGGGGTCCACGATGGTATTCTCTTTACAAAAAGAAGTACCAATTACTTTATTAAAAAATTATAAGCTTTATGTCAAATATTACAAATCTAGTAATAAAAGTTAAAGACTTGCGAAAATTACAGATTAAGTAATAAGTTTGTAATTTTATAAAAGTAATGTGATACTCTCGTTTTTAGAGGGAGTAGTGAAGTGCACCTTAAAAGTTTGAAAAGCAGATTTAAAACATTCTTCCAGACATAAATACCCTATAACAGGCTTCACACACGCTAAAACTTAGAGACTATAAATTGGAGTAGTTAAATTCTTATCCTCCCCTGAACAAGTCTCCATTTGACTGCCTTAGCAATTTCCTTCAGCACCCAAATCTTAAACACTTAGGCTGGTGTCAATTGAGCTGCAATCTTATTGCTTTAGTTTTTATTTGTAGTTTTCTTGTTTTTCAATTTGGATTTATTTCTTTTAATTAGTACGAATTAATATTCTCTTGTTAGATCTTGTCAGTACTTTCTTTTACTTATTGATATTGAATCCTAAAGGAAATGGTTGTCTACATGCCATTTTTTGGTTCCATCATAACGGAAGCTTAGAAAAAATTCCTTTCCCAGCCAGAATTTCCTAGAAGCATATAAGTATTTAGTCCTGAAAAGTTATCTAAAAAATAAAATGGAGTCCGGAAACCACTATAACATTTTACGCAAAAAAGTGTTGGAACATGTATTGTTCCCTTTACTACTTTGAAACACATTATTTCTGTCCTTTAATTCTCTACTATTCTATATTTTTCTCTACACTTTATGTTTCTTTATTGCTTTCCTAAAGCTTTCTTCCAAGCCCTTAGCACATGATGGAAAGTTCTCTACTTAAAGTCCAGATTCTCACCAATGCAATTTATTTTCTGTTATATCACAATTCCATTTTACCTGATCTCAACATTAGATTTTTTTTTTTTTTTTTTTTTTTTGGTGGGGGTGGTGGTTCCGTTGTCCTATCAGTTCTTAGATGAATTGTGAAGAACATTCTAATTATTTAATCAAACGTATCATGAATAATTTTTCACAAGCTTTGATTTAAATAACATTACATTTTTAATGTGTAATGTTTGTGGGGGTAACAGTGATTCATAAAGTGACCAAAGTTTTAGGTTGGGTATTGCTTCATAAGTGGAGTCATTTGGTTACAAAGTCTTCAACCACTGCAAGTCATTCAGGTTGGAAGATTTAATGATGGCTTTGTGACTAAAAGATCATGGTTTGAATCTAGTAAATAATCTCTTTGCAAATATGAAAGGATAAGGCTACATACAAAAATTGCCCTCATCCCATCCTCGCTAGTCGGGGCTTAATGGAGAGTGGTTTTTTTTTTTTTTTTGTATAATAACATTGCTATATTGCAACTTTGCATACTCGAGGTTTAGTTCTTAACCAGCTCATTTTGAGTTAGCAGATATAACTTTTTTCTTGACTTTTTCCCCTCCATGAAAATGCAAAAATCTCCATCCAGTTTCAGTTCCTTCTAGTTTAAGCTCAACTAGTTCAAATATTTGAATTTGATAATTAATCTAGAACCTGCACATGGCGGGAGCTTTGTATAGCAAAAGACTACCTTTTGATTAACTAAACCAAGAACTTAAGATTTTTCTGATGACAGGTATTTAATATGGTTTCATTTTTGTTTTAGTTTATGTGTGGTTTAAAAGTAATATCTCGTTATGTTTACAAGACATGAAACTTACATGCATCTTGTCCTGAGATAATTTGATGTTTACGAGTAACTATTGATGATCATGTGAAATGATGTGTCTGCCAAGGTTCTGAACCTCTGATTCAACTGTATGAGATCCTTTTGAGGGCTCCTGGTGTATTGGGAGCACGCTTCAGTGGTGCTGGGTTCAGAGGGTGCTGTATTGCACTTGTGGAGGCTCACCTTGCAACTGAAGCTGCTTCATTTGTTAGGACAGAATATCTCAAGCTCCAGCCTGAGTTAGCTAGCCAATTAAGCGAAGACACAGCAGTTTTGATATGCGAATCTGGTGATTGCGCACGTGTAATTTGAACAGCATTTTGACTCTTACTCTCCGTCCACCATTCCTAAGACAGCAATCGCAGCTGTGAATCTCATTCCAGTTCATCAAATCTTCTGCATTCTTTTCATTTATTTATGCACTTACCTTTTCATTTCTTTTCATGTATTCTATTTACCTTTTTTCTCTCTGTATCTATTTACCTTTTTTCATTTATGAAGGTTTAAATAACCAACAATAAAAATGGAAACTGCTGAACTGAAAAAAGGAAAATTAAACAAAGATATAATGTGCTGTAAACGGAGGTATTTAAGATATCTTGAACGGATGTTAATTTGTTAAATTTGCTTGTGCTTCTAATTTACACGAAGCCTACGGTACTTTGTCTTATGTTAGCTCAGTTGAATCCGTATATATAAAATATGAGATTAATATTTCTTATATTATCGGAGATAATTTTATAATCTATACATCTATAAAAGTTTGTAGAGCCATGCAAGGAAAAGGGAGAAAAAAGAAAAAAAGATATACACTTTTATGTGTGTGTGGAAAATAAATTTTATGTTTCCAAAAAAGAAAATAAATTTTATCACTCACAAATGAGAAACATTAATTCCATAAATTAAACATGTTAGATGCTAGCCCGCGGGTCGTTTCCATCCATGTCTTATGGCCTAAATTTTCTTCCTTGAATGTATCTTGCCATATGGAAACACATATATACGTGTGGGTTTTATATTTCTTATGTTAAATGAGAATTGAAATTTCATGTTGTAGAGATAAAAAGTAAGTGAGATCCATGTGTTAGAAAAAATTAGATGTAGGACTCATGTTAACATGGAAATCGAAGGGTGTGTAGGAAAGTTTGAATTCTCATGTTAAATGAGAAATATAAAACCCTATATATATATATATAGATGGTTGACTTGACCACTGCAATATTTGTTTATTGTCTGCAACTGCATGTTCTCAATTAAATCCATGATTATTCAGTTGACATAATAAAGTGTCAACTATCTTTTGACATGGCAACCGTTGTCATTTCAAAATATGATACAACCCACACAGTCTGTGACCGAGATTGCCTTTGATTCAAACCCCACGGACACTAATCTCTACTTTCAAATGGTAGATAATTGGCCATGATTCCTTATTTACATCGTATTGATTATTAACGACCAATCATTTTCTCTTCATCTTCGTCTTTCATCTGAAATGGGAGTTGGGACTCTGGAACTGGAAGCAAAAGTCCACATGATTTCCAATTCGACTCCCTATCTGATTAAGCTCAATGAAACCATTCACAAGCTCGACATTAATTAAAAAAACATATTTTCTCAATAAACGTTTGATGCTCGTGGATTTAATGACTTTGGAGTTATACTTTCTGTCCTCAGTATCCATCATATATTTTTGGGCAGTTTTTTTCACACATCTCTGAAAATTATCTAGGTCGACAGCCAGTGATGTGCATTCATGAAATACAGGTGACCCCTCCAAATCAAATTTGGTAAAAAGTATGGTTTATTCGTTTCTTGGGAAATTAGGTTAGGAAAAATTCTAGATAGAAATATTATGTTTGATCCTTACGTTACGTAGAAGGGAGTTGAAGGTACAACTTAGGATATTTTATTACGCAATGCATTCATTTGGATAATAAACAATATCCAATTCAAATGATTGGGATTTAAAATGAAAATGATCGAGTTACAATACAGAATTTAATTTCAGGTTAAAAAAGGTTTAGGTAGCATTTAATTATTAGAATGAGACAGAACAACATATCATGATGCCCAACGCATCTTAGTAACACATTTTCGTTGCTTCGACTTCTGTTGTTTAATATGATTTGGTAATCATAGCCACTTGGCCTTCCATTCCATGTGCGGTAAGTTCCACCGCTCCAAGTTATTTAAGAGTTGAACCTCAACGAGAAAAGGGACCATTTCTTGTTATTAAAATGTAATGCAATGCAGCTAATTATAGGAAGAAGAGGGCACTAGAAATACTACAAAATAATGTATAAAATAAGCGAAAATATAGTCTTATGTCGTAGGAGAGTGTTTTTCTCTCCTACACATACATTAATTTTCGTATTATTTTTTTATCTTTTTCTATAAATGATGGTCCCACACATAATTATCTCGTAGCACGAGAAGAACTTTTCTCCGGTTGCATCCCATAAAATAATGATGATGATATTAAAAGTAACGACTCACGAGGTACTACAAAACAAAACCTTCAGTCTGTCTTTCTGAGTTCTGTCAAGTCTACAGAATTTTGTTGTGGACCCCAACAGTTTTCCCTCACTCACTCACTGTTTCTGCCCTTCTCTCCTATAAATCAGAGCCTTCAAGCAAAACCAGTTATAAAAAATCTCACTTTTTTTTCTCTTCCTTTTGGCTTTGCCTTTCCACAAAAATGGTTCCAACTCAGTCACTCAGTTATGCTCTCATATTCTTTTCTTGCATCTTTGTCATCAACTTATTATCCATTCCCGTCTGTGCCCTCAACATAGGAGTTGAAACCACCGGAATCACTGTCTCTGTGGTTCGCTTCTTTTTTCATCTATATATCCCAATATTTGCAAACACATTTTTTTTTTTTTTTTTAAGTTAAAACAGAAAGACATTAAGTTTATAATTCTTCTCTCTCTCCTTTGGTCTTTTTTAATTTTTTTTTCATCTGCAGAGCAAAGAGTGCAGCAGAAAATGTGAGTCAAGCTTTTGTTCAGGTACTAGTCTAATTTCCTTTTTTGCTGAATGAATTAAGGTTTTGATTAGTTTATGATGCCTCTGGGACAAACAAAAAAATGTACTAATTTTATTAATTTTGGAATGACAGTGCCTCCATTATTGAGATATGGCAAGTACTGTGGGCTTCTGTATAGTGGGTGCCCTGGGGAGAGACCTTGCGATGGTCTTGATTCTTGTTGCATGAATCATGATCGATGTGTGCAAGCCAAAAACAGTGAGTTTTATACATTATTCATTCCTTGATTCAAACATCTCATATTATGGCTTGGATGATCCATATTTAATTGAATAGTTTCAATACCTCAGATTCTGTTGGGTGTGACAGGATGGAACTAGTATTTAATTTCATGTTCTTTTAAGGCTAGATCTACAATTTGGTTCTTTTTTATACTGTCTCTTGTTGTACTTTTGAACCTAAGATAAACCATTTAGTTAGATATAGTAAGAGATATATAAACAGCTATGAGAAATGGAAGCCATGTTGATCCCTTGGTCCTGTTGGAGAAGGTGAGATCCGAAAAGGTTAAGGTGAGATTCTTAGGCATCTCTGTTATTGAATGGATTCATCTATGCCTTGCAGCATCTCCATATAAACTTTTTGAACCTTCTCTATAACACGACAAAAGAAAAATCACAATCATAATTTATAATTAAAAAATAAAATTAACAAAAAGTAATAATTTAAATCTGATGTGAAGTATATGTTTAAGTGCATATTCTTAGCATATTCTTAGTATATGTCTTTTCTCTTTAGGTGTTGATAACGTGACAATATGAAGCATTTCGTGATATATTTTTAACCATAAAATATGCTAATTGATCTATCTTATTTTTATATGGTTTTTATTGACCGTTGGGATGAAGATGAGCTTGATGTTTTGTATAAAACACTATTCTCCGATAACTAAAGGAAACGAAACTCTTTATTGCCTTTCGTAAATACAATATCATTTTATTCACTTTAATTGTTTTTTTAAAGTAACAGGGGAAGTGGTACAGCAACTATAATTATCCAATAAGAAAATGGAGGATTTAGAAGCAAAAGCAAATTTGCCTTAGCAATGTCCGTGTTATTATGTTAAATTTATCTTCCAATGTTCAAGTTTCTCATACGACCTGTTATGTGAGTTCCCATGACTATCAACACAAAAACCTTGTCATCTTCAACTATAGTTTCCCTAAACGGTGTTTGTAGTACAAAGAATTTGTGGAATACCACCAAGCATGTGCATCAATTGATAAGGTTATAGGAGAGAAATAAAAAAAGAAAAAAGAAAGAGAGTTAAAACTCTTTGATTAAGGTTATAGGAGAGCTAAATAGGGATATATATGTATGTCACAGTTTGTATGTGTGTACCTTTGAAAGCTATGATTATGAAGGTAATTGTTAATTTAATGATGATGTTATTTATGCAGATGACTACCTAAGCCAAGAGTGCAGCCAAACATTCATAGACTGTATGAACATATTTAAGAACTCAGGAGCTCCTACATTCAAGGGAAACAGATGTCAAGTGGATGATGTTATTGACGTTATCAATGTTGTCATGGAAGCCGCTCTGCTGGCTGGAAGAGTCTTACACAAACCCTAGAATAATGTTACCTGCCTCTCAAGTTAAGGGCCAGAGCCCAGAGGTAGACTTTCAATTTTTATTTTTTTTATTCACTGATCAAATTAATCAAACTCCAATGTTTTGATTCAAAGTTTGTTCCAAATTCCCATGATCCTCACCTACAAACGTACTATTCAAAAACAGATCTGCTGTTTCTTTCGTTTTCTCTGTGATGAATTATGCTGTTGATGAGATGCCCCTTTCCATGTTGAAATTTACATTCCCACCCCACACATTTATTGGCTCAAGCTCAACGCAACAATAATGGAGGTTTGCAACAAGTAATGGCATTTCGCATCCAGAAAACTGAGGAGAGTTAAGGGCTTTAAACCTTATGGGCCTTGGATTTTATTTTTCTCTTTATAAACCATACTAATATATGATGAGTACGAAAGGACAAGTTATTTTCGATCTTTGCATGAATATAAACTGAATACGATGTATGGCTACATGAGATTTTGATGGGAGATTTTAAAATTTATGACATCTGTCAATTAATCTATCTTTAAGCATTATGTGAGGACAAAATTTATTATAATGTTTTGTGTTGTGTATTATCCTGTGTGCTACAGGGTTGGAATAATGTAGGTATTATACCTGTGTTGTGTATTGTTATGCGTATTATGTTGCTTTTTGTCTCCACCCATACTATTTTTATATCCCATAATTTTCTGTACTGTATATTATTTTTATTTTTTTTAAATCGAATAAACCCAATAATTCAATGTAAACAGAACAAAGCATAATCACTTTGATGTAATTAAAAGATCTAAACTCAACAAATTGTAATGTCATTTCTCATTTTAAAATAATTTCAGGAAAGGTGATGAGACCTTCATTTTTACGCACTTTACGCCGGCAAAATGAGAAAAAAATAATGAAACTCAAAAAATAGCTCCGGAAAAAAAAATTCTTTTTTAGAGAGAGAAGAGAATATGTTAAGCAGAAGTAAATAGCCAGTCCAAAGACCATAAAGGAAGTAAGGCCTCGGCGACCGAATTCAACATCAACGTTACCTTTGTTATAAATTAGTTAGGTTTGGTGCAGATGAATCCAACAAAAAATGCAAAAAAAATTGAGAAACAAATGGTTAAAAAAATAAAATAAATACAACTATAAATATCATTAGAAATGAAAACATAGCAATAAAAAATTTAAAAGAATAATAAAATAAAACACAGTAAAAATAAAGATACATAAAAACAATATCGTAAGAGAGAAAAACAGAGGGTTGGCTTTTTCTATAGTTAGATAATGTATCTATAGTGAGTCCAAAATGATGTTTTTGAGGCGGAAATCAAGGTATTTTTGTAATTACAATTTATTTCAGGTTATAATAGTCTTTTTTATTATAATTTTTTAATTTTTCAACCCAAAGCGACGTCGTTTTGGGAGCAAATGTAGATAACTTATCTACATTCACTTTAGAAACATTAAAGCTAAAAACAAATTAAAGAAATAAAGAGATAAAAAAGAATAAGAAGAAAATAAATAAATTAATAGGAGAAATAAAAAAGAATAAGAAGAAAATAAATAAATTAATAGGAGAAGACAGATAAAGAGAAAAAGTGAAATAAAGGAAAGGAGAAAGAAAAAAAAATAAAGGTAAAGAAAGAAATAAAAAGAGATATAGAAAAAAAGGGTTAAAAAGGGATTATCTCAAAAATAGAAAGTCTGTAGCTCTTTATAATGTTAACATACAGTATTCGTGAATTTATATTTCACTTCATTAAGTCTTTTTTTATTATTTTTTTTCCAAATAGATTTTGGCTTATCTCTTTTTCTCTATGTGTCGAGTTCGCATTTTTGGTACTGTATATTATTATTTTTAATAAATCGAATAAACCCAATAATTCAATGTAAACAAAACAAAGCATAATCACTCTGATGTAGTTAAAAAATCTAAATTCAACAAATGGTAATATCGGCTCTGATTGATTACTATTTTTAAAAATAGAATTTTTGTTTTCAGAACAGAACAAGAAAATAAAAAAACTCGTTTGGTAAGTTTTGTTTTGTAAAAAAAGTTTTAAAAACTGTAACTATTTTTTAGTTTTTAGAATCAAATTTAGAGAATATGTCTAAGTTATTTTTATTTTTTATTTTGGTTTTTGACTTCTAAAATAAAAAAACACAGAAAATAACTGTTTCCATAATTATTCTATAAAACAGTTTTAAGAAAAAAAAAAAAAACACAGTCAAACATACCCATCATTTCTCGTTTTAAAATAAGTCCAGGGGGATACCTTCATTTTCACGCAGTTCACACCGGCAAAATGAGAATTAATTAAGTTGGCTCGGCGCCACCCAGCTAAATGAAATTCAATTAATAGTTCCAGAAAACAAAATTTAAAATAAAATAAAATTTCCTTTTACAGAGAAAATAGAATCACGTTAAAAGCAGAAGTAAATAAATCAGTTTTCAGCGACCAGTTACCAATCTCAAGTCCAAAGACCACAAAATATATATTATTCCGAAAATAATGATCATTGATGAATAATTAAGTTGCATATCGAAGAAGGTAGGCTTCAGTTGGCGTAATATTTGAAGTTTCAAGATTGTAGAATATAAAACAGTTGGTATGCTAGGAATCCAAGATGCACCAAATACTCCCACAATCTTGTATAACCGGTACCGATACGTGACATGATACGACACACGACACATTAATTCTAAAAAATGTTAGATTTCGATACGTTAGGACACGTTTTGATATTAAATAATATTTTTAATTTATGTAGTGTATATTATATTTAATATTCAATAATTTAACAAAAAATATAAAACAAGACTTATAATATTCATCAATTTCGCAAAGAAACATAAGATATCCTAATGATTTATATTAAACTCAATAAAATGGTAATCGTAATCCAACGAATCTAATAGTTTGAACTAAAAACTCAATGCAAAGCAACCTTTGAACATTGTTTTGAATTTCTACAACGCGTGTTGGAGTGTCGGAGAGTGTCGAGAAGTGTCGGACACGACACGTTAGGATTTTTGAAGTGTCGGCGCTTCATAGCGCACACCGCTCTTCCAATGTAACTTATAGCAACTTAATTTATTAATTATTAAATCCAATGTTATAAGAAATGATTTTCTTTTTAATATCATGGCATATTATAACTTGATAAAATAAAAAATAGATAAATTTATTTATTTTTTATGGGTTCATTTTTTTTATAATTAATGTAGATAAATTTTTATATTGAGTCCAAAATGATATCATTTTGAGACAGAAATCAACCAAATTTTATAATTTTAATTTATTTCGGATTTTAACAGTCTTTATAATTATAATTTTGGGTTTTATAAGAGTTATGTTGTAGGAAAAATGATTGTATAATGTTATAGAGATTCATTTTGTGTGCCTTAGTTTTTATTTATTTTGTTTGTTTTATGCGTAGGAAACTTTGTTATGTCGTGTTAAAGGACAAAACGAAAACCTATAATTTTTCAATATCTTTAACACCAAAAAATACATATAACTTTGCAGTAATTCCAGAATCTTTTTACGATTTTGTATTGTACCATGTTAATTATCACAATACCAGCTTCTTTCTTTGTTACTCCATTCCATTATCTTCTAAATGAGTCTACCAACGAACCACTAATGACCTTAAACACTGTCTTTTGACTTTGACAACGATCCTCCTCCAAACAAAAAACAGTTCCTGCAGCACCAACTCCAACCCATCATCCCAAATCCTTGGATCTCACTCAAGCTTCTCTCTTTTCCACCTAAACCCATGATCCGTAACCTGGGGAGAACAACAACAACAACAACAAAAAGAAGCAGCAGCAAGATTACATAGACACCAAAAGAAAACTAGTTAGTTTTCCTTTCCCTCCCAACATGGGTTCAGATCCTTTATCTGCATTGACTTCAACAAAACCAACACCAATTCCAACCCAAGATGAACAAGACTCACCAGCATCAACAGCTCTTCTATCTTTCAACACTGATTCTTCTTCTTCTTCTTCTTATCCCTCATCATCCTCTTCTCACAAACCCCTCTTCATCTCTCTTATCATCATCACCTGCATTGCTGTCTCATCATCCTTTGCCTTTGCCTTCCTCTTATTCTCTTCCTCATCCACTCACACCCAAGCTGCTTCCATCAACGCCGTGGCTCGTCCTCTCACAAAGCTCAAGCGCCCTGTGGTTCTATTGGTTTCCTCAGATGGGTTTCGATTTGGGTACCAATTCAAAACCTCCACACCCAATATTGGTCGTTTGATTGCAAACGGAACCGAGGCTGAAACTGGGTTGGTTCCGGTTTTTCCATCTCTAACTTTCCCAAATCATTATTCTATTGTTACTGGACTCTACCCTGCTTATCATGGCATAATCAATAACCATTTTTTTGATCCACTCTCTGGGGAAGCGTTTTATATGGGAAGCCATGACCCCAAGTGGTGGTTGGGGGAACCCTTGTGGGAAACTGTAGTCAACAATGGGTTGAAGGCTGCTACGTATTTTTGGCCAGGTTCTGAGGTAAATAAAGGTTCTTGGACTTGCCCTTTGAATTATTGTAGGCAGTATAATGGTTCTGTTCCATTTGAGGAAAGAGTTGATACGGTTTTGAAGTATTTTGATTTGCCTAGTGATGAAATTCCTGATTTTATGACACTTTATTTTGAGGACCCTGATCATCAGGGTCATAGGGTTGGAGCTGATGATCCTGAGATCACTCAAGCTGTTGCTAGAATTGATAGCTTGATAGGAAGGTTGATTAGAGGGTTGGAACAAAGAGGGGTTTTTGAGGATGTTAGTATTATTATGGTTGGTGATCATGGAATGGTTGGTACATGTGATAAGAAGTTGATTTTCCTTGATGATTTGGCTCCTTGGATTGATATACCGAAAAATTGGGTCCTCACCTATACTCCAGTACTTGCAATTCGTCCACCTCCTGGTAATGCTCCATCAGATGTTGTTACTAAGATGAATGAAGGATTAAGCTCGGGGAAAGTTGATAATGGGAATAATTTGAGGGTGTATCTGAAGGAAGATCTACCCAGTCGGCTTCATTATGCAGCAAGTGATCGGATTCCGCCGATAATTGGTTTGCTTGAAGAAGGTTTCAAGGTTGAGCAGAAGAAAGCAAAGCGCCAAGAGTGTGGCGGTTCACATGGTTATGACAATGCCATTTTCTCCATGAGGACTATTTTCATTGGACACGGTCCTCAATTTGCAAGAGGGAGGAAGATACCGTCATTTGAGAATGTTCAGATTTATAATTTGGTTACCTCTATTCTCAAGATAAAGGGTGCGCCTAATAATGGCTCTGCCTCATTTGCAGAGTCTGTTCTTCTATCTGGTGCATAAACCTATGATTAAAACTAGTAAGTTGAAAATTTGATTGCTAAGCTGCTTGATAATTTGCTCTCCAGGAGAGATGCTCAGATCAGAAACATGAACATGCAGAAAGGGATCCCTAGATTAGTTATGTGTAGTTGCACATAAATAATAAAGGTACTTCCATATATTTGGTTCTGAATTTGTTTGTTATGAGCTGCACAAGTATAGGGGAAGTAATATAGGATCACAGGATTTTGATGTTCTTGAGATAGAGTGAGATCCCCATTTGGATCTCTAACTTCTTCTCATGTTATACTTCATATCTGTGATGTTTCTTCTACATAGACTCTGGTTAATCTCGATTAGTATTCTGCTGGAACTAAACTGTTTCCTTCTATTTTTTCCCCCCCATTAATGTTTAGGGTGAGGGGAACCTCCCCACATTCCAAGTCAAGGGTTTTATAGGGTGGGGTTACTTATCGCCTACAAATGAGTATCCATGGATTTGAAGTTCAAACCCAAAACTATTTCCATCTTTAAATTGCTTTACTTTCTTATATCTGTTGGTTGATCTTCCCTTCTCATAAATTGACTAATTTTGAAGTTTAAAATTTAATAACTCCTTGTCTGCATTAGTTTCATGTTTTATGCAATAGTCAGAGCTCTGATAGCTGATATAGAATGTGAAACTCCTTCACTGATATAAAACTTAAAAATTCAGCTATAGCTACACTGGCCTGCGAATCAATATTTCTTTATTCATATGAAGTATCACAGAGTCCTGTGTTTGTTTCCACCCAGCCTCATCGCTGCTGTTTTTTCAACACCACCTGTGTTTCTGTGCTAGTTTCTGCATCCCCAGTCCACCCAGTAGAAAATGAGAGAACAATTTAGGACTTAATTTCCTTATATAATTAGGCAGGAATGAAGGATTGTATATGGTTTTTGAGTTGACTAACATATTCTCATAATCGTTCTCAGTGTGCATATAGAGGGTATAGAGCATCATTGCTTATCAAAATTGAATATATGGTGTTGAGATATATAGTCCCACATTGGTTGTATGAGCAATTAATGTAGAGTTTATAACGCCTTGGGCACTCCCACCCTTTGAGTTAGCTTTTGGGGTAGTGTATCCTAAGGTTCTTTACATGGTATCAGAGCTTTAGTGTTCGATCCTCGCCGCCCCCCACTTTCTCTTGTGGAATTTCTTAGCTCAGGTAGGTTGGGCCTGTTGCATTATCCACTCTTCAAGCCCAATGGACTCTCGTGTGAGGGGGCGTGTTGAGATATATAGTCCCACATTAGTTGTATGAGCAATTAATGTGGAGTTTATAACGCCTTGGGCACTCTCACCCTTTAAGCTAGCTTTTGGGGTGGTGTATCTCAAGGTTTTTTACATATGGATATCGGAGATTGACTTATTTCCTTCTTAAAAATAAACAAATCCTTAACTTCTGTCATTATCAGCATAGTTGAACTTTCATGCGTGGGACATATTAGAAAACAGAACCTTCCTTACGGCTAGTCCCAGTTGTCATTTCTTTTTTGTGCTTAAATACCTCTTTTTTTGTTTCTTTGAAAAATGTTTACTTGATAAATAGAGAATTGTTTCCCTAAACTTAAAGCAGAGTCATGACTACACAATCAGTTTCTAAAGTCACACACAGTATGACCGTAACCAAAATTTAGTTTATAAAGAATAGGGAAAAATGTTTATCATTTTAAATGACATAACTTATATTCTTTCACTCTCACAAAGAGGTGGGGCTCACACCTTTATTTTTTTTTTATCAACTGTCTCTCCTCCTTTATCTATCTCTTTCTTTATCTTAAAATGACACAATGTTACATCATTTAAAATGATACACACTTTACCCTAAAGAATAAGAACTGAATGTCCCTATTTGGGCCATAGGAACCGTAAGATGAAAATTGTAAGACATGCAGTTATTTTCCTAACCCTCGACTATCAGATAATATTATCAGACAAACAACGAACTTTTTTCATGCAAATTATGTCAATGTCATGTTGTCCATTCTCTTTCTCAGTTTGCTCGGTATAATAATCAGTCTATTGTTAGGGAAAGGCGCATCCATCAGGCTTGAAGCATGCATGCACAATGCATATGATTGAATTCTAACCCATTTCTCATACCATATTATGAACCAACTATCCCAAAAGTTTATGTTTTCTAAAATCAGAACTTGTTGGCTATTTTTTGTTGTTAAGCACAATAGATTTGCTTTTATTAACATATAATGTGACAGTGAGTGTCTCTATGTTGGGCTAATGATTGTGTTGTTCTATGATATAATGAGATTGTACCAAGAAATCTAAATCTATTCTTCTTTTACTTTATGTTTGTAGAGAAATTGCTTTTATTCCCTCCTTTTGTGGTTATGGGTGGGAACGATTCAGTGAAACTGCCCCTATTAAGAACTATATATATTCACGCAGCATATAAACTCAACTTTTCCACTTTGCTTTTTACCTAAATTGTGTTATTTATCATAGTTGGCGCATATAAGAAACATTTTATATTAGCATGTACGCTATCTTGGAATGGTTATTAGGAAAAAAGATGTGTTTGATGTGAATGAACTATGGGAAGAACTTGTACGAAATTATTATAACCTATGCTGGCAGGTTTTTGACACTCTTTCGAATAAACTTGAGGTGTACTGAAAAGGTTCAAACGCTGGAGAATGCTCTACCAAATCATTCTCCACAAACCACCAAATTTTGAGGCCAAAAGAAGTGAACCAAAAAGTACCAGTGCCACTTACTTGGATGCCGATATAGAGGCTAAAACACCAAGCTTTTATGACAGCAGGATGACACTGATGTCAAATACTTCCCTAAAGTACCATCTAAAAGGGTTTTAAACAAAGAGAAAATATTTTTCATTCAATATAATTGAATTTTTCCTGTTTGTGACTCTTCGATTTGCATGCAAAGTTTTTTTTTTTTTTGTTTTAATAAATGTGGGATCCACCACCAATTGAGTCACAACATGAGAATTTATTTCTCATGTAACATGAGAAAATCAAATCCCTTAGACAAATTGCTACCCTACCCTTTTTCTTTCACCTAATACATTTATGTCAGTATTATATATACCCAAAAATAAGGGGGGATTTTCACAATGCATTGGATTAATACTGTGTGGAGTGTTCCCGTTCAAATTTTACTGAACAGTATCATATCAACACTTTTAGTACATCTATCATCTATGGACAAAGCTCAAGGGATTGGTCCACAACCTGTCTTGATATTATAATATGGACAAAAGGCGGCACCCTAATAAAAGAACCTTTTGGTGTCACACGAGTCTCCTGTGTCATGGTTATGGCATTGAGGAAAAGTGTATTTTCCTGAGCTGTGAGATTTCAAATGGTCCCTTGACTGAAGAATTGCCAGGTTGGCTTGAACACTTCCGTACACGTTTGATTGTGCTTCTTCGTTTTACCCAGTTGCCCACGGAAGATAAACTCGTTACATTACAAGTGTCATATAGGAAGTTCCAAACAACAAATAGTAATCTACTCGGTTATAAATGACATAGTTACGAATATATTAGCACATGAAGACAGTAGATAAAGCATGATGATTTTGAGAGCAGATACACTCGTGTGTTAATTAACATTATCATATAATATAAAAAAATTATAATTACATAAAGGTGAATCAATGCAATACAGGAAGAGACAAAAAATATATTTGAATAGGTAATTATAAATTATTTTGATTTTGTCTTTATATGATTATAATTCATATAAATCACATTACATCAACATCACCTTTATCCCAAATTAATTGGGGTCGGTGGTAGATGAACTCATATGAAATATATAAAATTGTTGAAAAAATAAAATAAAAATAAAAAAAATAATAAATATATATATATATATATATATATATATATATATGTATGTATGTATGTATATATAAATAAATGAAAGTGAAAAAGAAAGGGATAAGAAGCAGTGCTATAAAGGAAGAGACAAAAGAAAACATTTGAATAGGTAATTATAAAATCATCACTTTTGATTTATCTTTATATCTTGTTTTACTACCTTCCCCCAGAAGTTTCGGCCTACTTCTACCTCTTTTTGTGTTGAGCTCTTGTAACAAACTTCTGTTCTTACAAGAGGGGGTAGTAAAATCATGATTTTCAATACTTTTTGTTTTTGTCAATGGAATGGCCTTATAGTTTTTTAATTAAAAAGAAAACACAAAAATTTTCGTAAATGGTGGATATATTTAAATAAATATAGTATGCCCTACTCTTGGTGGGCCTTCTCATATAAATCACATTAGATCAGGACAAATTGAACTAAAACCTTCCAACAGCAACAAAAATAAAAAAGAAAAGCTTATATTCTTATTAGCAAAACTAACGGTGGTAGTAGCTGCAGTTCAATAACAATGTAAAGAATTAAAAACGTTTTCATTATAATAATTGAACCACAAAAGACATGATTAGGGATTATTATTATATACCGCCATCCACTGGTCATCCATGAGCGTCAGATTCAGTTACCACTCACTGAATATTCCACTGAGACAAACAATACTTTTTTGTTTTCTGTGAATACGATTAGGGTGAAGGCTGAGAGTGAGAGCAACAAAGGAATGTCTTGAACTGGCAATTTGGCGATATCAAATGCAGCAACAACCTCGCTGTTTGTTCTTGTTTGACCGTACCTTCATCCTTCTCCACCAACACTGCACCCACAATCCGGTCATAATCACCGCCGCCGCCGGCGACATATGCCACCAACGCCGCCTGCAAGGGCCCCAAGCTGGGGTTAAACGCTGCAGATTCGATATAAGAGCCTTTATACACGTTTCCACCGCAATCCACGAGAGCCACACCTGATGGAGAATCGCTATAGGGTGCGTGAGATTTGTTGGCAGCTTCCAAAGCCACAAACTTCAACTTTTCATCAAGCGCGTGACCATTGCAAACGCCATTGGGTAGTAGTGACGAATCAGCGTGTTCGTTTTCGTTTTCGTTTTCGTGTTCGTGTTGTTGATGGGTTGTTGTGAGAAGCGTTAACCTGTTGTGATGTTGCTCCAACAGAAAAGGAGAATCTTGGGAGAGAAGGTCGTGGGGTCCGAATCTGTGTGGGAGAAAGTGGGATAAGGCTATGAATTCTTGGTTCGGATCCGAGGTTATGAGGATTTGGATGTCGGGTGCTCCGCGAAGTTCTTGGAGGAATTGGCGGCAGTGGCCGCAGGGGGCGGCGGAGACGGCGAATGAGTGGAGGTGGGTTTCGTCATTGAGGAAGAGGTTGGTCAGAAGGAACTGTTCGGCGTGGATGGAGTGGTGAAGTGGGAGACCCGGGAATTCGAGATTGACTCCGACAAAGATCCGACCCGAAGGTGCGAGGCCGACGGCGGCGACGTGGAAGTTGGAAATGGGTGGACGGGCGAGGGTTTGGGCGGAGTTGACCAGAGATGGGAGCAATTGGGTCAGACTGAGGCCCGAAGCTTCTGCCATGGATTGGGCTTCGGATGCTTCAATTACGAATCCCAGTCGATCCATTTGGAATTGGATTTTGGTGGAAGAACGAAGGAGAATGCGTTTCTCATAAAAGCCTTGGCTTTTATAGATAGATTGGATCTCTACCCCACTTCAAAAAAATTTGACGTTGTGTTTGATATTTTTTTCGCGTGTTTTATAAGATTTATTTTGTAGGAAAAAATGGTTGTGTTATGTTATATAGATTCATTTTACGTGCCGCCGGAGTTTTTTTTTTTCTGCGGATCCCACAAAATGTTGTGTGTGTAGGAAATTTTTTTGTGGTCATATTAAATGATAAATGATAAATCTTTTTTGGCACAGGGATAATTATTAGATTCGTTAGATTACTATTGTTATTTTATTAATCTTAATATGAATATCTGGAATATCTTATTTTTTCTTTATAAAATTAATGGATATTATTAATTTATCTTCATTTTTTTAATTAAATTTTTAAATATTAAATATAATATACATTATATAAATCAAAAATATTATTTAATATAAAAACATGTACTAACATGTAAAATTCTAGTATTTTTTAAAATTAATTTATCAAAATATCATCTCTCTTGTATTTTTTAAAATTAATTTATCAAAATATCATCTCCCTATTAATATCGGTTTCAGTACAATATAAAATTTCAAGCATGCCCCACACACACACTCACTCTTATAAATGAGTCTGCCGTCTAAAATTTATTGTAACGATTGTTATTCATTTTTTGTTATGCTTGTTATTATCAAATTGCAGGTGTGAGAATCTTTCCCAGTCGTAAATACAGGATGAGACAGAAATTGAAAACGGAAAAGGTATATTGGATTTTATTATTATTAATTTTCCATTTGTATAATTATTGTTTTTTCTAATATTGTCTTATTGTTGTTATAATCGGGTAATATTAGTTTGCGTGAAGTATCTTGTTGATTAATTTGGTAATTTTGCTTTTTATTCTATAATTTTATAAGATTTGCATAATCTCCTTTGGTTATATATGCATTGGATTTGGACACATTTTATAGACTCTTATATTGCATTGCCACTAGATCTCTTCTTTTATATGCCACAAATGTCCGAAGGGCATTTACGTTTTAATTTTTGGTTTACTAATTGAAGCATTTTCATATCTTATCGCTTTCCCTTATTCACTCCGTATGCCAGCTAAAGTAGGCCTTTCTTGGTTTCACCCAAATTAGTAAAGCTAAAAAATGCTACTCTAATAACTAGTAGTATGGTTACAAATTAGCTATCCATTTACAAATTAGCTATGTTAGGATATCAAAATATAATTCATTGCGTCAAATATCTAAATGTAATTAATTACACATGAACATAATAATATATTTTATTATGTAAAATCTCTTTTAATTATACATGCCTATGTTACGATATCACAAAAGAATTAATTTCAAATTAATACAACTATTACTAATTAAAAAACCCTAAATATTAGTAAAAAAATTAATTATTCTAAATTATATTATCAAAGTACTAAACACAACTCTTCAATGACTAATTATTATGTCAAATATCTAAATATAAAAATATTATACACATCAACATAAAAATATATTTTATTATGTAAAATCTCTATATATTAATTATACATGCCTATGTTAGGATATCACAAAAGAATTAATTTAAGATTATAACAACAATTACTAATTAAAACAAGGATTTTATAAGAGTTATGTTGTAGGAAAAGTGATTGTGTTATGTTATAGAGATTCGTTTTGCGTGCGTTTTTTTTTTGCTGCGGGCCCCACAAAATGTTGTGTGTGTAGGAATTTTTTTGTGATCATATTAAATGATAGATGATAAACCCTTAAAACAAACTCTAAATATTAATAACAATTAATTATTCTAAATTACATTATTAAAATACTAAACACTACTCATCAGTGACTAATTATTATGTCAAATATGTAAATATAATTAATCACACATGAAAATAAAAAATTAATTATTATTTAAAATCTCTATATATTATTAATTATACATGCTTATGTTATTAGGATAACACAAAATAATTAATTTCAAAAATTATAACAACTATTTCTAGTGAGAAGAAACCCTAAATATTTACAAATTAATTATTTTAAATCATATTATTAAAGTATTAAACACTATTTTCCAATGACTAATTATTATGACAACTATATAAATATAATTAATTGCACACATGCTTGTGTTAGTAAAAAAAAACTAGTGTATTAGATTACCAAAAAAAAATTGCGTATTCTAAATATTATTATGTCAAATACCTGCAACCAGTAAAAAAAATGATTTTAATTAAGGGATCTATTAATCTCATGTTGCATGGTATAATTATTTCATGCAACAGAGATAAGATTGTGAGGTCCACTACTTTTTCAAAAAAGAAAAAGAAAAAATAGTGGACCCCACTATTTTGTCTTTGTTGCATGAGATAATTATCTTAATTATTTCCCTTTAATTAATTAATAAAATGACAATGATGTTAACTTACTTGCTTTAAGAGTTTTTTTTGCTTTGGAAGAGTGCTTCGCTTTGCTGCAACCAATAAATAGTATGTCTCTTCAAATGGAAAGAAAACAAAGGAAAGAGAATGCTGGAAATGGAAAAGTGAGAGATAGAAGTGTTTACAGATATGAGAATTTGAAAGTGATACTAGGTAAAAATAGGATAATGTGGGGTTCGGACGGCTGGGGTCGTGCCACTTGGCATGTTGTCCGAGTTCCTGTGGGGAGGGAGGCATACTCAAATAATTAAAAGAAGAAGGTTAATTTTAAATAAATGTCATTGGAGGATGAGCGACACTTAAATAATAATAACAAAAAAAATTAGTGCCGATGGGGATGGCATTGTGTATGAAAGAATAAAAATAAATCACATGAGTGATGCAGGGAATGTGGGCGTGATTTTGAGTCACTAGATCCCCTTGCGCCACTCAAAGACCCCAAACAGTAATAATTCCCAACCAAATACCAAATTGGTAAATTTAAACGGGAAAATTCCCGGACTGATCAAACCGTCAAAGAGTCGTATAAGGTATTATGTTTGGCATGTTATTAAATTTTAAGTTTATAAGAATAAAAAAGATGGGGATGTTTATAGTTACAAATTTTTTTATTTACAAACTCATACAAACTACACTATTTTTGACCGATCATACACTAATCAAAAGTGTATAACCGATCATACTTAATATAGTTTGTAAAAAAAAATTATAAAAAATAAGCTAAGAAAAATAGAAACAAAAAGGAAGGGAAATTTTTATTTATTTTTTCTTTAAAATTAAAATTAAAATAGAGACAAAAAAAGAGAGTACATTATATAAAATTAATAACATGCCAAAAGGAGGAGTGAAAGGAAGAATTGGAGAATGACAGAGCAGAGAATAACCCCCGACAATGATCTCAACTCTAGTACTTGCTCCATAGATATTCCATTGGTTTTCCTTCCAGAAGGATTACCTCCCTGCCACGAAGTTGATCACAGGATCCCTATGAAAATTGGAGTTGATCCGGTTAATGTTAGGCCTTGAAGATACCCTACTACTACTAGCTTGTAGTGGCAGAGATGCTGTCTGCAGGTATTATTCTGGCCTTACTATAAGTCTAATCATTTTGGAGGAGCCCATTTTGGTTATGACCAAATTCAAATGCATCATGAGTAATTTTTTTTTTTTTTTAACAAATTTTTGCAAAGACAAGGGCTATTTTGAGTTCCTCGTCGTGCCCTTCTAGTTGTTAAAGTCTCCCTCAGCCACAATATTTCAGTGTGCTAGAGCTCCACACTGCATGCCTTTTATTTTAGCAGCATTAAATACTTTTATTTACAAGAAAAAATACAATAACATTTAATATGGAACTAAAATCATCATACGCAGAGGAAAGGTAATTATTAGGAATATTCTATTCTCTGTTTTCAGTGAGCAACGAGAGGCATTTATAACTTGTTTTACCTTTCGGCTCTCCATGCGCCAAAAAGAAAGAACTAAAAGGAAAAAAAAATAGATATATATACACACACACTAAAGACAAAGAGTCTTATAAAGAAAACCAAAAAGACTAATGTTAAAAACATGCATGGTAGGTGTTGGGAGGAAAGAGGATCAAACCCAACCCTGTTTGTAACGGCGGAAGAGATCTTCAGTTTGGGCATTCTTGAAGGCACTACAAGCAATGAGATAGACCCATATAAGGACAACAACAGCCACAATGAGAATGATATTTGCTCTCCTCCATTCTTTTCTGAGGCTCCCCAATAGACCAGCCTTGCAGGCATTACAATTGTAGCATAGCTGGTTCTGGTCATTGTTCCACGAGTTGCAATCTGGATCAGCCATTGGATTCGCAGGGTTTGTCCACACTATGGGGCTCACGTAATTGTACCCACATGCAGTCGGTGGTTTGCAACATCCTGACTGTAATTAAAACCAATCAAACCAATTGATTATTCGTACGAGGAATATAAAAAGTTTTATTTTTTTTTATTGTTATTTTCAGTAAAAAAAGAAAAGAAAAAAAGAATACAAATAAGACAGAAAAGAGGGGCGCACAACTAACAAGGGATGAAGTACTTGGGGATCTTTAAATACATTACTCTCTCTAATGAGTTTTTTTGGTGTTTTTTATTTTATTTTGCTCTTGAAAAAGCAGAAACAAACAAACTTTAAATTGATATAATTTCTCTCTACATGTGAATTGATGAGTAGCTATTTTAGCAGCATAGACCTTTCCAAGGACTCCATCATCACCCGTGAAGACTATGGGAATGGTCCCACACAGCACTAGAATATGGTTATACAAGCTTGTAACAAGGGATGTGTCCGTTGTCTACTATCAATAATGCATTCTCAAGTCATGCTGATTTAAGACATGGAAATTTTACAAAATGGACATAACGGTTAGATTTGTATGGACACCGCGTTAACACCCGGGTGGATTTCACTCGAAGAGAGAAATGTATTTTACTAAGGGGTTTTAGTAGTCTCAAGATAGTTATCTTATGTTGAGGAGAATTATCTTATGTTGAAGAGACAAAATGTGTAGTCCCACAATCACAAGAAAAAAGAAAAAAAAAAAAAGGTGGGGTGCGAACATCGAAGTGAGAGAGCATGAGAGAATTTATCATATGTAAAATGAGAGTAATATTTTCCTTTATTAATTAATATTCTCTAAATTACATCATTCAGAGCTAAATTCTCTGTTGGTAGGTCAGACTACGGCTTGGGGGTGCCTGTTAAGTAAGTTTTAACCTCAATTTTCCAAACTAAAAATTATACCATGTTATATGTGGAGAAGATTTTTGGTGGGGCGGGACCATGGTGGTCCCTCCTAAAAATAGAAAAAAAAGAGGGATGAAGAGGGAAAAAATTAAAAAGAAAAGGATAGAAATGAAAGAAAAATTTCCATTTATAAAAAAAAGACCACCGAATAAATAATGGACCCGTAGCATGTTAAATTTTTTCCTATATGTTGTGTGTCAAGTTAAGAATAAGATGGAAAACTAGGTTGAAAATTTTCATGATATGATAAGTAGTTTGTTACAACAATAAATTGTAATAATTGTTTTCACATTTTAAATTTGGACTCGACAATATAACCCATATTTATTTAGGGATAAAGTTATACTTACAACCTATTTTCCTTTACAATATCTTAACCGTTGATTTCCGTCAATCAATGGTTGTTATTTAGTGTGAATTAATAATTAATTAATAAATTTCATTTACGATAATCTTAACCGTTGATTGACAGAAATCAACAATTAAGATATCGGTTATAAAAAATTATAAAAGAAAATAGGTAGTAAGTATAATTTTTCATTTATTTAGAATCTCAATTGGTCCCACTTAAAAAGTCACGGAGCCTCTCTTTCCCAACTACCGGCGTAATTGAGTAATTTCTCAACTACTCCTTGGGACATAGTCCACCGAGAAGGACATCAAGCTCAATTGACTTTTATTACCAACTTGACCTGAGGAATCTTATCCTTATGAGAGCTGTGTATATGGAAGATTCAAGCAATTTAAATAAAACCCCATGAAATAAAAGTTTGTAGATCCACCTCTCCTATTTATTACATCAGGTTTATTTAAGCTGATCAGGAGGTCCGTGGAGCTTGGGCTGCTATCCCTCTAGAACTTAGAATTTATTTTGTATATGTATATTAATTCTCAAATTGAGCCATTGGAAATGTTGTTAAACATGTAACATGGTGTCATGTGATGTGGGCCTGAGCTACGACAAATGCGGAGTAAATGCCTTTTAAAAATCATAGAAACAATAATTTAAATGACTTGTTTGTTTCCAAGGAGCAAGAGCAAAAATTAACATTTAATGGCCTATATATAATTATATTTTTTTAAGATTGAAAAATTAATTTTTTTATACCAAAAAAAAAAAAATTAAAATTAAAATTTCAAAAGAGGAAACACTAATAACAAAGAAGCCAAATTTCGTTCTATAGTATGAGTTATGACCTATGTTTACCTGTAAGGGAGAGATATTAGAGTTGAAGAACTGGTCGGCAGTGATGTAATTCTGGGTGAGCTGAGTGCAGATATCAGAATCAGCCAAACAGGCCCTAATCTTGTTCCAACTTCCAGAACTGGTGACGTGGTTCCTCAACCATGCGGAGAACCCGTCCAACCTGTACTCCTTGTACCCTCTTTGGGGAACAGCGTAGGTTCCATCGGGTCTGGTGACGACGAATGCGAAGACGAGGAGAATAAGGAGGAGAACGATGAGAATTGCCATGAAGCAAAGGTAAAGGGCCAAGAGAACCTGTTTGTTCCGGTAAGCACCGAAGAAGCCAGCTAGAGAAACGAGGAGGATAAGGATGCCGAGGAGTACGACGATCCAGCGGAAGTTGTTGATGCATTCGTTGGCTGGCTTGGATGCTAGCCAAATTCCAGAGGCTATAATGGGTATTGAGGCCAATATGGCTATGAAGTTGAGCACTGCTGTGATGTTGTTGCTTACCCCCATCCAAATGCCTTCACTTTACTTTTGGAATTGCAGAAATTAGAGTTCCGAGGAAGGAACTGACTCTGAATTTGAGAGAGAGAGAGAGAGAGAGATTTTTGGGGTGTGGTTGAATTGAGGTGGACTACTGAAGGAGGATATATTATTTGAGGGAGGACTGTGGACTGATGCGGACTTTTGTATAATTACTAACTAGGGTTTTTTTAGTGTCATTTAATTTATCTTATGTATATTGTACAGAGAAAATATGTAAGTCCCATTATTATAAGAAAAAAAAAATCAAAAAAATGAGATACAAAAAATAAAATGAGAAAAAATGAGATATAAAAATTGAAATGAGAGAAAATATCTTATATAAAATGAGAATAATATTTCCCCTACTAACTATTATATTACCGATCACATATAAGGGGGAAAAAATGGGTCGGTTTGTCTAAAAAAACTTGTCGAAAAAATAGAACATATATAAATATAGTAATTTTACTTTTTCTTCTTCTACTCTGCTGGTTTTATAACATATTTTGGATATAAATATAGATTCTGTTTTTCATTTATGTGGCAAGTGGGGAAAATGTGTATCATTATATAAAATTATATAAAGTTATATAATTTTAAGTGAGAGAAAAAATGAATAAAGGAGGAGAGAAATTGGACAAAAAAAGTTTCTATTCATAAAACTCATCGTATTTCAGTTATTTAATTTGTGCTGTGGTGTGTTTTACCAAAAAAAAAAAATGGACAGTTATTTAAAAGAATAAATATTTTTCCCTATATATATTTATCAGGATTTGACGTAAAAATTAGAATTCGATATCAGATTTTAATTTTTTTCGAATCCTGATTTATTTTAAAAAATTCAAGAGTCAACGTGAAATTGTGATAAATATGTGTGTAATAGATAAAATATTTCTGGGCGAAAATACTTTTGCCTATAAATATTGTATTTTGCGTGTCAAAGTAGTACTATCCACATCGATGACGGTATACTGTCCATTACTTACTGTGTTTGTTTTGGGTTGGAATTGGAATTAAATTATGCAGCAGGGTAAAATTTTTATTGGGTTAATTTGGATAGTGGATAGTGATCAAATCATTATTACTCAAACTAAATATCTTATAGCCATTTTTTCACTATCTGAATTTCTTTTGATGCCCCTTCCCGATTTAGCTTCATTTATGTCTGAAATCATGTATTTTGCATTGACGTTTTAGGTCTTATATGAAGAATTTAAAGCTTCGAAACGCTCGATTTTCTTGGCAATTAAGTGGAAGGTGTTTTGTTGTATAGGAAGATGTTCCTTACACCTAGTTTGTGGTATGCGTCATCAGAGTAGGAGACAAATTTTGCTTGTTTAGCGTACGTAATACATGTGCCTATTCATTCAAATAAAGCTAAAAAAATAAGAAAAAATAACTGAGCAAAGGTTGGATAAAGAAAAAAAAAAACTTTATGTAAAAGCTTTTTCAACTTGTAAAATTAAAGAACACACATATATTCGTTATTTATACCAAAACCACACAAAAAAAAGGGGGAGAGGAAAGCAAAAAAGGAAATAAGTCGTCACTCATAATGTAACATTTTATGGTATTCTTTTGGAGTCAGGGTATGAAAATATGACTTATAAATTAACTGTCCTAAGGGTTATAGATGGTCTTTTTAGGTTTTAAGCTAGAAGATTTTTGTGTCCATTGGCCATTTTCTTCGTGGATTCAAATCGGGGATCCTTTTCACCTAACTTGGTGCTGCCATAAAGCTTCAAATTGCTGGAAATCGAAAATAACATGAAATCGACGAAGAAGAGAAAATAGAGATTGACACGGTGATTTGTACCGGTTCACCAATATTGCCACTCATTATAAGTCACTCGGTTTACAAAAAAAATATAAATAGAATTAAAAACACTAACAGTAATTATTTATGAACTCAAATCCAAACTGCTAAGAGCACTCGTAAGCAAGCCAAGTATGAGCCATAGCCGTGACAAATAGTTCCCAAAATGGAAATTGCTTGGGTATAAGAGTTTAGGAGCCGGGGAAATAAATTAATGGCATCTCCAATTGGGTTATAAAAGGTGGCAATGGAACTGTACCTGTGTTAACAAAAATGGCATTGTTCTTGGAGGGTGGAATCTCCACCCAATTGCCGTCTTTGAAGAATTCAAGAACAGGATTCAAAGCCATTGCTTTCTGAGTCCTTTCAGGACGTGGACATTGAGGGTAATTTGCCACTTTTGTTCCCACAGCAGGACCGTTACTTCCAGAAAATGCTTCCTTGATGTAATCCTTCTCCAAACGAAGATTTTCACTCATGCAGTAGCAACATTGTGTCACCCACCCCTCATGTCTCCATTGAGCTTACTGAAATCTATCACATGGATCTCCATCTCTGTACTAGATACTAATATGTGTTTGCTGAATATATGTTACAGGATCAGGATGGGGTATATATATGGGGCTAGATAAGATTTAAATCTAAGTCAATATTGCAATTAGAAGCTAATTAATCATTTTAAAGTCCATAATTAGCAAAGACTGATAATGACTAGGCATTTTGTTTGAATGCCTCGAGAATGGCTAGATTAATGCACAAGCCATTTCCCTGCTATCAAGTGATCACGTACAATTTTTTTATTCTTTTTCCAATGGTCATCATATTTTCCCTTGCGCACAAAGTATTGATTCTTTTCTTCTCAGAGGAAAGAACTTCTCCACAATTTATGGTCAATATAACTATAACTAGACATTACATAATTGTAGGATGCAATTGTTAGTTCAAAGACATATAACATGTTGGGAAAATATTTATTTTAAAGTTAAAGTAAGTAAGAATATTGTTAGATATGAATTTAACTGCACGTGATGTAATTAATCAATTGAAATTGTTAAGAAATGAATAAATGAACAATTAAAAGTTATTATTGTTACGTTGTACATATATTGATCCTTCTCCTAATTAAAAATATTGAAAGAGTCAAAGAGAATAAGGATAGGGGTCACTCTGAAGCATGAACTGCGCGCAATGAAGTGGCTTCGGCGGAGCAACCAAATAAACAACTAGATTATTTTATTAAGTTGGTCAGTGAAAACCTTAGAATACGATACCATTATTTAGAAGCCAATAACATGCTTTTATCGTTGACAATAAAAACACTTGATCTACATTGAGTTTGAGTAGCCTCAAACGGGCTCTGTCCGTTTAACTTGTTTAACTCTGGCTTGTTGTCTTAGCAAGCTATGCCTTTCCTTTGCTGTAGTCAAACTTTGAATAATTTGTTGGATGAACTAATACATACAGCTGATCCCATGAAATGAAGGGAAAAAAACAAAATTTCATTATCCTAATGCAGAAATTAACGTAATCTCCTTTACCCTTGTTTTGGCGTTGCGATTGCATTTTTCAAGAACTCAAGAGAAGTTGGGAATTGTGGGTCGGGGCCTGAAGAAGCATATATGGTATGGCTTCCTCTCTGCTAATTTGTCAACTAGTGGTGGGGCCTCTCACTCTAGTTCCTCAGCTTGGCCCACGCTGGTCAGTTTCTATTTTGGCTTACAACAAAGAATATAGCTGGATTCTTTTTTTTAATATTTGGCATTTACTAAGATGCACTCTACATATATTTAGTGTGTATTAAGAAATAACAATTTCCAAGCGAATCAAATATACGTTAATGTCATTTTAAGAGAGAAAAAAGAGATAGATAAAGGAGAAGAGAATTGATAAAAAAATAAAGGTGTGGGTCCCAATTCTTTATGAGGATAAAATGATATAAGTTATGTCATTCAAAAAGATAAACATTTTTCCTATACGTTAAAGTAGGATTAACTTACGCACTATAACTATAAGAAATTTTATATTGGATCTTAGTTATTGATTATATTTTTATGTAATGGCTCATATAATTAATTAATTAAAATTATTATACAAGTGGGATTAATACCTGAAATCGAGTATAATTTTTATAGGTGTTATGATTCTCATTTAACATGAGAATTTGAATTTTCTTACACGCCCTTCGATTTCCGTGCCAACGTGGGTCATATACATAATTTTTTCTAACACATGGGTCCCACGTGTTTTTTGTCTCTACAACGTGAGAATTCAATTCTCATGTTGATTGAGAAATATAAAACCCATCTTTATATCGCTATAAATAAATCTTACCCCTATTTATCTCACTCTCTCTCTATGAGGTAGGATCCTTTGATATCGGTGTCAAATTTTAAATTTGACACCGGTTTTGAGAGCCGTTAGATAAAAAAAAATCAACGGCTCTGATTTGTAAACATGTGACACCGTTGATCTTTTTTGATCTCATGGCTCTCAGATGAGGTGTCAAATTTGAAATTTGACACCGATATCAAATGATCTCACTTGTATATATATAAAGAGGGATTAAATCATAATTATATTAGCCTAAAAATTCTTGTAACTTTTATTAACATTGGATTCTACTTACATTTAATGAATTTAACTATTTCAATTTATTGAAGATAAGAATTATTAAATGTAAGTAAAATTAACCGTTAATAAAAGTTGTAAAAAAATTTAAACTTACACTTGAATATATTATTGGGATATAAGTTTTTATATAAACTTAACTCGCAATAAAAAATAATTTAAGAGATAAACAATTTTTAGTTTAGCAATTAAATAACTTGTGCAATTATTATGGTTTTCTAAGGTAAACTTGGACATGTTAGGCCGTTAGCCGACTTTAATATCTTTTAAAATTGAAAAATTATATTCTTATGTTGTATAAAATTCATCTTCCATGTTACACTCATATAAAAATATATGTCTATTTTATTTGTCTTACAACATAAAATAACTTATCTCTTGTTACATGAGAGAAGTAAAACCTTTTATAATTTTTTTAAAAGTTTATGAATAATACACAGTGTAATTTTTTTTAGCTATTAAATCTATTAGTAGAAGCTCTACATAATGCATGAATCCAAACCTTCAAGTTATTAATTCATAAGAGAAAAATAATGACAAATTACACAAATGAGAGAGAAAAAATAGAAAGAGAAAAATAATTTTTTTGGCAGTTAGAGAAAATACATTTGATTAATACCAAAAGGGCATATTACATAAGCAACTAATAGAGTATTTATAATCTAAGGGTGAGTTAATTAAAACTAAATTAAATTTTAATCAAATATAAATATTTTGTAATTAAATTTCAATTGAATAAAAACTATTTGTAATTAAATTTTAATAAAATCAAAATCAAGTAATAACTTATGTTAATCTCCCTTACAGTAATTCGTAACAGTGGATCCTTTAATCGAGAATTTTCAATATCCAGTAAATCCACAAATAAAATCATGGTGGGTGAGAAAAAGTTCAAGTACACTCATATTTTGGCTTTTTGATTTTTTTCCTTTTTGCTCTTCATCAATTAATTAATAATCATCTTGCCCCTTATCTAAAATCATCTATCAATTTGTCACTCTTTAATCGATTAACTTGAAGATTTAATCAATTAAATGGTAAAAACTGACAAAAATGATTGACTTGAAGATTTAATCGATTAAATAAGCAATTTAATCAATTAAATCTCTCTCTTAATTGATTTAATCGATTAAAACTTATATTTAATCAATTCCGAAGAGATTAAATCTTTAAATTAATTGATTAAAAAGGGATAAATTGATAAATAATTTTAAATTAAAGACAAAATAATTATTAATTAATTAATTAATTAAAGGTAAAAGGATCAAATAGCCTCATACTTAGGCAATAATTCTTGGATGTGTCCATATATATATATTGTTTTGGCAATACCTTCATAGCTGTGATGTTTTTGCATTTGTTACGATGCCAGTAACTAGCAAGCATATATTTTTTTTTTTTTTTTTGATAAACAGTAAGCATACTTTTATTTTGCAGCGAGCAGCGACTCACACGTGCCTGATTATGCATTGCACTTGGCCATTATCGCGTTCCGCTCCAAACCATTTTTTTTTTCAATTTTCACTACACCGAATATCGAGGAGCATTTCGTACTTTCACAGTTCCACTCCACCACCCCATTTTCTCCCTCTATCAAGTAACCTATCTGTGCGTAACAGAGAGAGACAGAGAATTCGCGCGCCAAACACGACGGTGCAGCTAACTTCCGGTGGTGACACTCCTTCATTGCTCTCTCCCTCTCTCTCTCTGAGCCTAGGAGATGAGGTTAACATCACCTGCCATTCTCAGCTTTCTCATTCTCTGCGATCTACTTCTCTGTCATCCCTCATTCTCTTTCTCTCTCCTCGCCGATAACTCGGAGACGGAGAAGGAGCCGGAGCTTCCCCTCCCGGAAACCAACGCAACCACCGTTGGTAATGCCTCGCTTCCGAGATCCAACGAGGATAGCTTCGCTAACATGATTGATCGGGCTCTAGAAAGGGAGTTCCCCGAGAATGAGCAGAATGAAGGTTCGCAGATCTAGCTTCTCTTTGTATTTTTAATGCTCATGCATTTCTAAATCTCTCTTGTTTAATTTGGTTGCCAAAACTCGTCGGATCGTGTTCTGGTGTATGCCTATGCAAAATGAATTTTCGAAAATGCCGTTCAATTGGATTTTAATTTTACTTCTCCTCTTGATGCGTTGTTCTGCAATTTACTGATTTGACTCATGAGATTGATGCGCTGCTGAATGTAACTTCTTCTCTTTCATGCATTCTTCTTGTAGCAATGTGTGCAGTGTGATTCGAAATTTGCGTGATACACTTGTTAGGAGAAAAAAAAACAGTGATCACCAAATTTGGCAACATTTTTTTTTTTTGGCTTTTATGATGGCAAACCAATCAAATGCTATCATCACCTTACAAACATTTTATGTGGATTCTTTGTCATGAACTTGTTGAATCTTTCTCGAACCACATGTAGCATTGTGGAATGTTTTATTCAATGAATTCACTTGGTGAATTACCTTGACTCTTTTGCAGGTACTGATGCTGGTAGTTTCAACAACAGTGTTGCTGACCAGCAGGTGTGTAGTGAAATCCTTTATTTGATGTACTTAATTGCCTCTTGAAGTTAAGGATGTTGCTCAATGTGAAGCAGCGCTGGAGGCAATAGGGTGGAGCAGTTTAGCGTCCTAATTTTGGTTATATTCGTATTTAGCTTTAGGGCAGAATTCAATCTGGTAGGGATTTAAGTCTATTGATGATAATTCGTTAGAAAAGCACTAAGCTGATCTAGGATAGAAGTCACTATAGATGATAACTTATACTGCGGATTGCACTCATGATGCGTCAAAAATATGTTTTAGGGATAATGAATTTTATGGTGGGAACCCGTGGCTTGGTAACTTTATCCTTTATTTTTGTAAATACCGTTTCTTTTGATTTTTGAGGGTTTTTATATGTGTGACTTGTTATTAGCCCTTGAATAGGCTCATTATCTAATGTCCTTCCATCTCATGATATGTTTGATGTATCAGGCTGTTTTGGAAACTGTTGCTAGAGTTAAGCCCAAGAAAAATGAGAGCAAAGAGGAAAAGTATGCTCCTCTTTCTTGTAGAGTAAATTGAATTATTAGTTTTTCTTCAGGAGGGAACTGAGTTTTAAAAAGTTTATGCAATGCTAATGACTATTTTTAGCATTTATGACATTTGGCAAGCTTTTTATCAGATCATTTCAGTTCCACGATGTTTTCAATTTGGATAATGAGAATAGGGCAGAGGATATGCCAACTTTAATTGATCGAAAGGTATGTCTCATTCAAGCTTTTGAAGTTTAGATCTAGCAAAGTTACAGATCATCATGATATGCATGAAAAAACTTAATTGTACTACTCTTCTTAAAAGCGGATTTAATTTTTCATATTTTTCTGATTGTTTCTTCTTCAGGACAATGTCTTTATCATATCCAATCCCAAGTCAAAGTATCCTGTTCTTCAATTAGACCTGAGGTTTACTTACTGTTCCAGTCCCTTTTTTTACTTTCTTTTTCAAGTGGCATTGCATGTATGAGTGGTTGCAATTACTAACTAGTCAGGCTGCTTACCTTGTTGATATGCCATATTTGCAGATTGATATCAGATCTTGTGGTTGTTTTTGTATCTGC
Source organism: Gastrolobium villosum (assembly GCA_032173675.1). Lineage (NCBI taxonomy): Eukaryota > Viridiplantae > Streptophyta > Magnoliopsida > Fabales > Fabaceae > Gastrolobium > Gastrolobium villosum. Next base: position 268,836 of record JAVKPL010007866.1, on the reverse strand, counting down.
AACCTGTGGTGGCATTGCCTTTGCTTGTGCTGGACAACCGGTTTGATCACAAACATTGCTTTATTGTTTTCGGTTGATATCTCTACCATATACCTCTTAAAATTGGTGTCATCCACACATTCAAATTTGCAGGTTATGACTGGATATCTGCTAGCAGGATCTATCATTGGACCTGGAGGTTTGAGTTTTGTTAGTGAAATGGTCCAAGTATGTTGCCCTTATAGTTCTTTTGTTATGTGCTCTAACGAATTTCCCCCCTTTGTTTTAGCCAGCCACATCTAGAAATAAAATTATGGGGTGTGAATGGGATAATGATGTCATATATAATGTCTCCATATATGACATTGAAATAGTTACAATTAACATGTAATCTAATTTATCTCCTAAAAATCTCACATACTGCTTCCATTCCATGCAGGTTGAGACTGTTGCTCAATTTGGTGTCATATTTCTGCTCTTTGCATTGGGCTTAGAGTTTTCCACAACAAAGGTTGGCTTGTTTACTCATTTATTCCTTTTAGCTTAAACCGGTGTATTTTTAGCTCATCGATATATGCTAGAAATCTGTCTTTTCATGATTACAGCTCCGAGTTGTTCGAGCAGTGGCTATTCTTGGAGGTCTGCTCCAAATTTTCTTATTTATGTGCTTGTGTGGAATAACAGCTTTGGTATGACTGTTCTTCTATAAATATTTTGCAAATAAGATTTGATTCCTTAGCAAAAAGCATTGCCAATTTCCAACGCATATTGCTCAAAATATCTTGTTATCTAGTGTTCCATGAATCCATGATATCCAATTATCCATTATGTTTAGATTTTTGTTGTGGTCTGAAAAGATTTACTGATTTATGTGTGAAGCAGGATGAGCTATATAAGAAACATTGTGAGAATAGGAGAGAAAAATCACTCTTCTTCTTATGCTAAAAAAATGAGTATCCTGCCCTCATACTTTTACCTATATGTAAAGAACCAATTCAACCCAAAATCTTAAGGTGTTGGGTGAGGTTACATTAATGGTTTTATATATCTCTAACATGCTCCCTCACACGAGAGCTCATTGGGCTTGAAGGGTGGACAATATATAGGTCCACCTACCTGTGTTAAGAAATTCCACGAGAGAAAGTGAGGGGCAATGAGAATCGAACTCGTGACCTTATGGTCACTGAAACTCTGATACCATGTAAAGAACCAATTCACTCAAAAGCTTAAGCTATTAAGTGAAGGGCCATCAATGGTTTATGTATTTCTCTAACACTATATGAGATCAAACTAGATTTGTTTGATGGGAAAGTATGTAAAAGTTTCCTAGTTTGATACACTAATCTTACTGTTATACAATCAAGTTTGTTTTGCCCACTATATATATTTTAAATTGTTTTATTGGTTATTGTTTTATTCCGAGTCTCTGACCAAGTTGGATAAGGCTTGGTTTTTGTTGTATTGCCGCGTTGCCTGCATGATTATTGTATGGCCCTCATATGTTTTTCACAGTTTATTATTTGTATTCACTAGCAACAAGTTTATAATTTCTTTAACAATAAGCCATATGGTAAGGAGACGAGAAAGACTTGTAGATGGGCTTGTACTTTTCTATGCTTGTTAGATGTTAAGGCTCTTAAAATAGTTATCTAGGAACATGTCTTGATTTTGAGCTTCCAATTGAGTGAATAAATTGATGGTGTTTTGTACTCTTATTTATTACAAAATTTCTCTACTTTAGTGACTGAATTTCTGATGAATGCACCTAAATCCTACCTGCAGTTATGTGGTGGCAAATCATCTGAAGGAATATTTGTGGGTACATTTCTATCCATGTCTTCAACGGCAGTGGTAATTTTCTAATCACATTATTACATGTTTTCTGATATCCCATTTCTACAATATACATTTGAAGTACATGATTATGTTTATAAAAAAAAGAAAAAAAAGTACATGGTTACAACTTTCTTGGACAATGACCTTTTTATTTTAAGTGCAGGCTTATAAGTATTTTAAGTAACCTATGGCCTGCACTTTGATAATTGTGATATACTATAGCAATCATTGCTTGTGATTCATATTTCAATATTCAATACTGCCATCACGATGTTTCAGTCAACAACAATTAATTAAATTACTGGATAATGGAAAGTATGAGAAATAAAGGTATTTTTGTTCCAAGATGATGGTCCTTTTTAATTTTGGGTCAAACTCAAAGTGTTAGTTGTAATGTGCTTAGTAACTAGATCAAACAAGTAAGGTTGAAGAACAAAATAGAAAAACTTTAGTGGAGGAGAATAGGAGATTATTTGCTCACATGATAGTAATATATCTCACTGACGGGCAGAAGACTGAAAGAAAAATCAACTCTGAAGAACTGATATAAGCTTTTTCTATGGTAAACATTTTGTGTGACTGCACGGTGTATATGTTTTTTCGGAGAATTTGGTTGGACAGAAAGGAGTGCTTTCATTATCAAGGGTCCTATTAGGGAACGACCCCCTATCACAAGGATGTTCTCTAGGAGGGTGTGCAGAGATGTTATCATTTTTATTCTAGATGTTATCATTCTTCCTTGCTGTCACACCTAGACAAAGCTTTCTCTTCAAATATTTTATTTCCTCATTAAAGCTATGTTACTTAAAATTTGTTTTTATTTTTCTTTGACCCATAGGTCTTGAAATTCTTAATGGAAAGGAATAGCGTCAATGCCCTTTATGGTCAGGTTACAATTGGAACTCTGATTCTGCAGGTATGTACTATTATTTTTATATTTATGAATGCATACGATATGACTGAAACTTTACTGCTACCTGTTGTGTTGTGCAAAAAGAGTGCTGACTAATGCTATCAATGATGCTGATATTCCGTGTTAGTATATTCTCTTACATATACTTTTTAATGCAGTATTAAATATTACTTGTTCCTTTCAGGACTGTGCTATTGGTTTGCTCTTTGCGCTGCTTCCGATCCTGGGTGGTACATCAGGTGTTATTCAGGGAGTAATATCGATGACTAAATCGTAAGTCAATTATAGGTTGGACTGTCCATCATCTATTCTATCTCAGCATAGTTCACGAAAATCTATAACATGTAACATTAAACCCCAAGGTTCCAAGTGCTGCTATTTAGTATTGTGATCCTGTCTTTCCATTCTGTCCAATTCAACTTATATTTTGTGGATGTCGAAAGATATACTTTTCATTGTTTTGATTCTTGGCTTGTTAAGAGATTTTAATAATATGTGGATGCAAGTAAGTTGGGAAATATTGGTGTGCTCGTTCTGCTTTGGGGCATTACTGAGCATTTTATGCAAACATAATGTTTTACTGCACTTCTTGATTGCCTTTATTTGTAAATTTTATCAGAGGAAATATTGTAGTGCTGGGATTACCTAAGCCTTTTGTTATTATAATAAATTAATATTGCTATTATGATGAAATTATTATTAGAAGTCTACTATAAAAAGTTTATAATTGTAAAAAAAGAATTATTATAAAGGAGTACATATAAAGAGGACAAGAAATCCCTCCACAGCAAAGGTACAATAATAAAAGCAATCTAAGGACAAATAAGAACACTTGTAAATATAAGTGTTCTGCTCAAGCCATATGTTCCAGAGAACAGCATAAATGACATTCTTCGATAAAGCCTTCCCTCATTCCTGCCAATTGCCACAGGGCATGAAACCAGATAAGAAAAACTGTTCCATGCTCAAAGGACACACCTGAAATTCACAAAAGATTCTATATAACCTACAGCAGCAGGAGTTGATTGCAGGGCAGTGCCAAAAAGATAGTCACCTGTCCAAACTATAACCACACAACACATATCTGGGTAAAGATTCTTGAGAGGTCTACATATCTGCAACAGATTATCCATCTAATTTTGTTACCCCTTGTGCAAAGTCTGAATGAACCCTTTTCAATTCTTTTATATCTTTCGGATATTACATGTAAGTTTTAATATAAATCTGAGTTTAGACCGCATCTTTTCAACCACGGTATAGGAGTGTATTCAATATCTTTTTTTCTTTGAATGTTACATCTTTGAAATGCATCTTTACAACTGAATGTGTCCTTAATTGGTTGCAAACTTGCAATCACTAATTAAGTGCACTTGGATAAAGGGAATAATAAATTAGGCAGTAAAAAATGGGGAAATTGTCTCGGTTAGTTTAATGGTTGTTTTATTTGGAAGTAATAAATGCATGGTAAGGGAATCCAGTCATTTATTTGAGTCCACTATATAATATTTGGTTCTCTTTGGTGGAGTGGGTGGAAATGTAGAAGCTCTCTGATAGGACCCAGAAGAATAGATTAGAACAGTGTCAGAGTTAGTTAGACAGTTTGATATATGTTTAGTTAGTTAAGTTAGAATCTACCAAGGAGATAGGTAGTTAGGCAAAGGGGTGCAGCCTTAAATGGCAGGATCCAGATAAGAGATAGGCATTTGGGAATTTAAATGTAAGAACTGAGCAAAGGCTCTTTTGGGAAAGAGGCAACTCTTTGTAAAGGGGAAACCCTTGGAATGAGAATTCTCTCCTTGGGTTCTTATTTTTTTATTCAATAAACACTACCAGAAATATTCTTCTTCCATTTCTCTCTTTTTTACTCATCTCTATCTCTGAAAACTCAGAACCCATTTCTGGGTTTGTAACACTCTGATGAAGATAAAATAAACTGTCAATACCAGTATCTTCCACTATATTATTTTATGCTTTAGTATACCAAGTACAGTGGCACCACTAACTGTTTCATGTTGTTCTATTACTGGGACTACTTTAAACATATAATTGCACATATACTCCATAGCCTGGTTGAATTTCGTAAGGCAGTCAGCTTGACTTGATTTGCTGATGATATTAACTCTCTTGTTCTTGCTTGATGGTATGCCTGTTTCAGTCATTTATTCCTTCTGATTTCCTAATTCTATTGTTTCAGGTTGGTGGTCTTAATTACTTTTTTGGCCATTTTATCCATATTATCTCGTACATGTGTACCATGGTTCCTTAAGCTTATGATAAGCTTATCATCTCAGGTGAAGATAAACCTTTTGCTCTGTTGTTAATGATTGTTCATGCGTTAGTTTTTAACTGACTTTTTCTTGTGCAGACCAATGAACTTTATCAATTGGCATCGGTGGCATTCTGCCTACTTGTTGCTTGGGTGTGTGAATCAATTCTTAATCTTCATTACTTGACAACAGTGTTATCTTGTTAATATATAGTAGTCTGTTTTATTATCTACACTGTAAAGTGCCCTTAGTCATGGTGAAGTCTGCGGTTGCTTCCTCTTGGCGTGTAATGACTTATGTCTTAACACCCAACTTTACTTCCCTACATCTTAGTGGTTTTGCTTAAATGCATGCATGCCTAACACTTTAATACTTACACATTTGTGAAGTCCAAACAACTTGTGTGCCTTTAACAAATTGTTTTACTAATTTGTCATTTCATTTCAGTGTAGTGATAAGCTGGGTTTAAGCCTTGAACTGGGTTCCTTCGCTGCAGGAGTGATGATATCAACAACAGATCTTGGTCAACATACGCTTGAACAAGTAACACATTTTCCTCGGATATATGTTCTTTGTATTTGCTAGTTTTACTATATATTATGTTTTCAGAAGTTGGAAGTTTTCCAATGGTGTAGAGTGCACCAACTCTCCAACCTAAAAGTTAATATAACTTTTTCCCTTTTTTCTTGGTAAAAACTTGTGGTTTGTGAATTATCATTTTTCTCAAATATTTACCATGTTCTTTATTTTCTTGTCGGTATTCAACTGCTTTTTGTCATGTTGAGCATTTTTTAGGGGTGGGGGTGGGGGTGGTGGGGGGGGGGGGGGGGGGGGTGTTTGAGTATTCTGTTTGATACTTCTTTGTTTGTATTTTCATCATGGATGCCTGTAAAGAGGGGTGGCCCACCCAAATGAATTTCAGGGAATCTTCTTGAAGGACATAAATTTTGAGATGATCCGTGGTTTGCCATACTTATTTGAGCCTAGTCTTGTTTGTTGATTTTTAGGTTGAGCCAATTCGCAACTTTTTTGCCGCTCTGTTCTTGGCCAGCATTGGGATGCTTATCCATGTCCATTTCCTTTGGAATCATGTTGACATTTTACTAGCAGCAGTTATATTGGTGATCATTATAAAAACAATCGTAGCTGCATCTGTTGTCAAGGGTTTTGGATACAACAACAAGACTTCACTTCTTGTAAGATTTGACAATAGTTAATACAATTACCTCTGCTTGTTGATTACATCACATATTTCATTGACAGAGGAGCCTTAGGTTATTTCACATTCGTAGGTTGGGATGTCCCTGGCACAAATTGGGGAATTTGCCTTTGTTCTTCTCAGTCGTGCTTCAAATCTTCATTTAGTAGAGGTGTGCTTCATTTTGAGATGTTCATTTTAGCTAATTTATGCTTATGCTAAGGAAGACCATGAAATTTATCTTCCTATATTTTTGGAAACAGTTTTAACTCAAGAAGATCGAAAATATATTTTATAAAATATTATGCAGTTTTCCTGGAAGCACTTATTATCATCTTAAGTGTGAATGTAATTGCATAGTTTCTGCACTTACTTTTGAATACTTATAGTTAAACTGAAAGTCTGATCATTACTGCAGGGAAAGTTGTATTTGTTGCTCCTTGGGACAACAGCTCTCAGTCTGGTATGCATGCACTGTTTTACAGAATAATAGTTTTACATAGTAATTATCAATAGTAATTACTTCTTACTTTGTTTTCATTGTTTGATTTGTATCACTTGAGCCATTTCATCCCCATAAAATATTCAAGATGTGTAATTCCACTCCTCCCCCTCTCCCCTCCACGGAGATCAGAGAAAGTTTTTTCGCAGAAACAATTATGTATGTATGTTTGATCCTATATGGATTAGGGTTGTTATCATACACAAACTTTATGCTCTTGCTATATGGGTTAGGGTTATTAGTCTATCTATATCCACTATGGATTGCTTGCAAGTTGCATGCACTCAAGGTAGAGGTGGCAAAGTGGGCGGCTCGGCCCGCCCCGCCCCGCCCCGTTTGGCGGGTTGGCCCACCAGCCCGAGCCTATTTTACACTGACCCGCCTATGCCCGCCAAAAAATGAGGCCGCCCCGCTTTTGAGATGGGTTCAAAAACTCAGCCCGCCCCGCTCCGTTTGGCGGGTTGGCCCGCCGAGCCTAGCCCGTTTTGCCAGCTCTAACTCAAGGGCAAACTATTGTTTCAAGCCCCACAGATCATGGTCATTTTATCCACCTGATTTTTTGACTTTTGTTTTTCTCAGGCTTTTGTAATGTGAAATATTACTTCCGGAAAAAATTGGGACAAAATGAAAAGCATGATAAACATTCCACTTCATATGAAAAGCATATTTAAGGGTGAAATACCAGTCGGTATTCAGCCAGCCAGCATGAGTGAACTATATATATATATGGAGAAGGAACAATTTACACCTGTATAAGAGTAATAAGTCATATACCCAATCTTAATCATTGATATTTTTCCGTTACATACACGTGTGATCAACGATTAGGATTGTGAGTGTAATTTATACTCGTATAAAATGATCCTATCCATGCACGCGCGCGCGCGCGCACACACACACACACATATATATATTGGGTAGTTAAATGTATTATGTATTTTTTATTTTTTTTGTTGACCATCTTTATATTACCGGTTACAACTCTAGAATAGTATAAGAAAAAGGACAAAACATTACTACTGTCCTGGGTGTTTATTTTAGTAAAGGGGAAGATTTACTATGGAAATATTCCCCAGCCAAGGAGCAGTATCCTTCTACCGAGAATAACTTCTCAGCCCTTAGATAACTTAATCCAAATTCTACCTAATGTTGGAGTATGTAGCGCCCTTTTCTAAATACTAGAAGTTAGAAAACTCCTAAGATTGAGCAAATAAACAACAGTATAACAACAAAAATAACCAACTGATATTTAAACTAATTTAAATGATGGAAGCAGCTTCAAACTAATCCGGAATGTGTGATCTGTTCTAAAACTTATAGCCAGTTTCGTGGGTGATCTTGATGTATTTTAAGTATTGAATGTATTTGGCTAGTTGATTTTTAGAGACTTTGAAGTTTAAGCAGACAGAAATAGTGCAGGTGACTACACCTTTGCTTTTCAAGCTAATTCCTGCTGTTGTGCATCTTGGTGCGTTGTTGAGGTGGTTCCCTCCTGATAGTCAATCTGAGGTAACTTACAGCTTATTAATTGACGAGGACTTTAAAGATTTTTGTAGCTTTTTGTCGTTTCAATTGTCTTGAGGATCTTGAATATGATTGTACTCTCAGATTCCATTTAAAGGGGACAGCTTTCGTGCAGACAGTGCTAAGCGTATTACTTTGATGGTTCAAGGCTCTCATGATTCATAATATTAAAATATTTAATGAAGCAGAAATGCAAGTTGCAGGATTTACCTGATAACTCTCGTACTCTGGAGGACAGGCGCCAAAGAGTGCAAGTAAGGTTGAATGAATTCATTTTCCATTGCAAAAGAACTTTATATGCTGCCTGCTTCCGGAACACGCACCGCAAAATGGCAAACGCAATCCAACGGGGCTAGGAGTTTAAATCGGATCCATCCACTAACCCAGTAACTTGGGCCATGTTATTAACTTGAATGGCCTATTTTTGTGTATAAAGTAATGTCTAGTTGCAGTTGGTAGTGTAATTCATTTTAGAAGAAATCCAGTTAAATTCCTCCCCCGAGTTGTCCCCTTCTATTTTATACAAAATTTTGGGTTGATTGGTTTTTGAATATGTATAAGTTGTCTCTGTACAAGTCTAGACATCAAGGCAGTCATCAAAGTCAAATGTATCTTGTTCATAAACTATTGTAATGATTAATGATAGGGGAAAGTATATTGATTTGTTGTTCATTTCTTCTAATTAATTATCAATGATGTGAGATCATGTTCGTGGGGTAGTAAACTTCATCAGCTACTGAGGATCAATGAACAGCAATCCCAGGTATTTTTTTTCTCTTCTTTCTTCTTCATCACCGCCCGTGAAATCTCTGGTCTCTTCTTCAGATAAAGCATAAATAAGCGGCAATTGTTTAGAACTTTCCCTTTGCCAATATATGTTCAGAGTGGAGTTAGTGTTCCACGCGTGAATTTTCGTACTATTATTTTTGGATATTTAATTTGAATTTGGCATTTATTACACTTTTTTGTTTGAATTTTTTTTACATATCTCCCTTTATTATTATTTACAAGTAATTTTATTACCTTGTAGTTTGAAAAATGTTAACCTGGTAAAATTGAAAGGAGCAAAATATCGCTTTTAAAATTTAAAAGAAAACTAATTCACCATTCTTTTTTGGGGTAATATAAGTGATGTAGCAGGAGAAAAGAGATTTTTCTTAGACAATAAAAGCGTGAGTCCTACAATATGAGGAAAAAAATGTCAATGGATTTGAGAGCTTTATTGTGTCTGCTAGAAAAATGTCTAATCTCCTGTCGATGGAGACTTATATTACCCTTTTTATATGATTAAGATTTTGGATTAATCCAAACAGGTAAACATAATAAACGAAGTTCATGTACCATGTATCTAGGACTAGATCTTTTGGTTTTTTGTCAGTGCTTTCTCCTTTTCTTTCCGTTTCCTATCCCTTTAATTTTAGCCGGCTATATGCATAGATTTATATAGCACGCACGGACAGAGATTACGTGGTGATCGGCTGATGTTCATAGCAGATTCAAATTTAATGGACATAAAAAAAGCATACGTGAGAAATTTACATGTGAGGTATCAGAAATTCACACAGTGTGAAGAGAAAGCAATAAAAGAGATTGAAAAGAATTTAATTGATTGTTGATTAAAAATGCTGTTGTATATATAGCATAAGGAAACAGAAAGAACAGAAAAATAACAGTTTTAACTACTTTATCTATACATATCTATTATTACCATAGCCTTAAGGGGTTTGGTTTAAATTTTGGAAAGAGTGTCTTTATTTTTTTATATCATTTCAAAGAGGTCTCTCGTCTTTTTGTTGTTGTCAATCTCTCTCTCTTTCCCTTTCCTAAAATGACACAACTTTATATTCTTTAAATTTACACACATTTTTTCCTTAAATTTTTGTGGCATATGTTGATTTCGATCCCCATTATTTTGTCATATATCAGAAGCTTGTGCTGTCATATCAGTACAAGAATGAATGGTAGTGAGTCAAATGATATTTTTGTGTGTCAAATCCAATTATTATTCGGGTTTTACACTTGTCGTGTAACAAGAGAAGAGAAATTTTTGTACACACTCTTCAATTTTTGTATTAACATGGATTTCATATATGATTTTTTTTAATATATGAGTTCCACGTGACTTTTGTCTCTATGAAATAAGAAGACTTATTTCAAGTAACATAAGAAGTATAAAATCAGATGTTTCTAGAAATTAAAATAGTGTCACTAGTGAACTTGTATAGGACAAGGTATAAAAGACATTTGAGAATGCACTGATGGTGGCTCTTTCTTCCCTTTGCGGCGGCTTCACTCATTTATCAGTATTCAGTGCCCAAAGACACCTTAATCCAATCTATAAGTAGGCTTTTCCGTGGCCTCAACTCTTAATGAAAGCACCAATTGTTAAACCTTGAGGTCATCATCCCAAAAACTAGCTCAAAGGGTGGGAGTGCTCACAACCTTATAAACCCCACATTAATTATATAGGCAACCAATAACAGTCAACCAAAAAGGGAATCGTGACTATCCCCACTTGAATGGTCCCGTTTTATTTCTGTATTGTAAATGAAGCAGGAGCCAAGAGGATATAGCTAGCTAGAGGCGGCCTGAAGGGCCTTTAACCCTTGGATGCTTCCCATATTGTACGTGCATTCTAACACGTAACACTCCCCAAACCCAAATCCTCACAATTATCTTCCTTTTAATATCTTCATATTTCAAGTTGTAACATATATTTATTTATTCTTACACAAGATTTACATGTAGAATGATCAATTTTATATACAAGAAACTGATATTATAAAAAAGTGTACAATATTTTTTTTGCTTAAAAAAAATATATGCAGATATGATTATAGTTTTAAGAATCAAAGTCAAAACCTGAACTTAACCCAGATTTATGTTTCACTTTTTAGCGCGCAGGTGACCTTTCCCTTGATGGCTTATGCCGATCGATAGCGATAGCTGAACTAATTTAGTACACGGCGTGGACGCGTAGTATCAACTTTGTGTGTTTGTGTGGGCGTCATGAGTGACATAATAATGTGGGAAGAAAGTAAAGGAGAAAGGTGTTAGATATATACCACATTCAAAATGACATTGACAAAAGGACGAACCAGGTACGCGTCTGTGGACAATGTGGCAGCGTTTATTTTTCCAAAAGGAAAATGGTGGTCCCTGTTAGTATGTTATGCTTTAATTTTCCCAAGTTATATTATGCATAGAGGGATATTTTTGATAACCCAATCATACCTTTATTTAACATTCTTACGTGAGTTTACAAACTTACTCCCAAGAATGTCTAATTACAAGACATAAATGTCTACTAAAATAAACAAAATTTCCATCTTCACTACCATTACCCACTACTCATTATTCATCCATAAAGTAAACTCGATTAAGAAAGTTGAATGAAAGGGAGGGTAAGAGAGTTATTTTGTAAGAAATAAATCATTCCTTTATCGTGGGAATGAACTATTGCAACCTCTTTCCGTGGGTATGATCCTAAAAAAAATGTTTTGTTTATATATATTTGGAAATGAGTTTTGAGTGAGAATTCTTTTCAAATCCTGAAACAAACATAAGAATGTTTTGTACCCATCTCAACATTAACAGAAATAACAACCTCCACTTTAATGTTTTCGAAAATCTTTCTTTGTAAGTAGTTAGTCTTAAGAATATTTTAATAACTTAGAATTATAAAATTTAATAAATAATGACAATACTGACACAGATTTAATAATGGGAATGTTTCAATCTTCTCATTAATAAAGGGTTCATTTTTTTTTCCTGTCAATATAGACAAGTTATCCACATTGAACTCAAAATGATGTCGTTTTGAGGCGGAAATTAAGGTATTTTTGTAATTATAATTTATTTTTTTAAAAAAAATGACGTCGTTTTGAAAATATGTAAATAACTTATCTAAATTCATGTAGAAACATTAAAACTATATATATATATATATATATATATATATATTTCAGAAGTACTGATATTTGTATATTATTTTATAACAATTTTCGAGGAATGAAATAAGATGAAAATACTTTTGAATACAATCTTTAATTTTTCTTTTTTAAATAAATAAGTGTACCAAATTATGTCAAAAAATGGGAATCAATCATCTCCTATTAAAATTTCACATGATAATTGGATCCCACCTATATAATGTATTGAAAGAAGGGAAAAAAAATCAAAAATTTCACATTATCAAATTATATGAAATTTTAATATCAGAGGATAAAAAAATAATAACTCGAATTATATTTCCTGTAGTATGGGCAAATGTATCAATTTGAGAAATTCGAGGAAAAACACACACAATATTGAAGTCTGCTATTTTCTCAACTCTCATCGGTCCTCGTATATAATGGGTTCAAACAAATTAAATACACGAGGCAAGTGATTGGAACTTTCCTGGAAACTGAGTTCAATAATGGTTGGAGTTGTAAGGAATTTGCTTCTCTTTTTAAGGAAAGTTTTGAATCCAAATTTTGCGATTACAAAAAAAAAAAAAAAAAAAAAATTAAAATATTATTATTTTTTGAGTAAACTCAAGGTATCCTCCGGCCGTAACCGAAGACCATTCCCCCTTCGAGCACTGTCAGACCCTTTTGGGATGGCTCTCCCAAATATTTTTTTTCCATTCCCATGACTCAAATTCGAGACCTCTGGTTAAGGGTTCAAGCTCCTTATGCCAAAGGAGTTTGGTAGATTAAAATATTTTTGTATAAAGAGAGTCCCACAAAAAAAAAAAAAAAAACTTTCCAGACAGAAAGTCCCAGCCGGGTCTGATTGGCATATTATGTACAGAATCTTGTGGACAAGCTTCATTTTCCTCCTATCTTATCTTCTTATTTATAATCAAAATGTTCAGTTTATAGTCACACAAACGTATAATATGTCATGAAGAATACTTCATAGTTAGTTATTATAATGGCCTCAAGTTTAAGGTTTCAGTTTAGTTAATTAGTAAAATTAATTAAAGTGGGGGCTATTGGTTGTTAACAAGTCCAAGATCTCTTCTTGCCTGCCGTGTGATTGAAGTAGAAACGAAATACTAAAAGTAAAACAAAAAATCTGATTGTTTGTTTTCAAATATTTCACCAAGTTCTTTGCTCTTTCCTAAGCTTCAAAAAACAAGAAAACATCTTGTTGAAAATATTCAATATGAAAAGTCAGCGATATGTATATTAATTGTTTGTAAGTAAAATTAACCAAAAGATTTAGACGATCGCGATCCTACAATCTTTATATAATGCACGACTTCTGTGAAGTCAATAACGAAAAGATCAATTCAGAGAAAACCCTATATATTATAAAAAATTAAGAATCAATAAACAAAAAAGTAAATTTGACTAAATCGACTTAAAGCCATGCCCTTTACAATTTTGCTTCACGTGGAAATACTATTTATTTTGATAATTAGGATAGTGCTTTTGATTTTTGTTTAGTTGAAACATTATTAGGAAAAATCTCTCCTCCTTAGCTTTAATTATATGTTTCTTTTGGGTCTTTCCCTATATGAGTGAAATTTATTCAAGTGACTGACATACTAATAAGAGAATTATCTAATTGTCTAAATAATTTAAGTAATTACCAATTAACCAAATCCGACCAATATGTATCAATATATATACACCTTGAACAAGCTGGTATATATAATTCTTTTTACACTTTTTGAATGTTTATGTTCATTACGAATTAATTAATGGAGAGAGCGATTACCAAAAAAATAAAAATAATGGAGAAAGCAAGTACTATAATTATTAGACTTGAGGACTTGCTCAAACTTTGAAGGGATTGCAAAGGAAGCCAGAATTCCAGCCAAGGTAATTATTTCTTCAAAAAATAAGCAGATCCGAAATTTGTCCTATTTAGAATTTCATTTTCTCTTTGTGTTTTTTTTCTTCTTTTGACAGCATAATTACTATTCAAAAGCCATCGATTTTAATGTCACGACAAAAATATTTCTACGTTCATATGCTTTCTTCTTAAAGCTCCGGTCTCTTTCCGCACATCTTCCCCACCAACTTGAATATACAGTTAAGGGAGGCAAGAAATGGACCCAATGCAAATATATAGTCACATAGATAAGTCATACAAATAAAGTAGTAGAAGAAAACAATTAAAAAATGCTTCACCAAACTTTTTAGTCTATGGGTACGTACGAGTTCAAAATTCCAAAATAATTAGAATATTTTTTTTGGTATATGCTATGATCCTACTCCAAGGTATGAGACTTGTAATTTTACATCGGAAATATAATTAAGATTATGGTGTGAGATTTATATAGACTTTGAGTTCTCCTATTTTATGGGCAAGTTTTTGATACGAGGCTCTCCCAAGGTTCTTATTAATTGCAATCGAGCGGTGCAAGTGGTGGCGCTGGCATTGCAGTGTTCGCCCAAGTCTAATAAAAGACTAGGACAAATTTATCCCGCGTGGGCGGGGCTGCAGAGCATGGTGGAATGTTGCAATCCTACTTCAAGATATGTGTTAGAATCTAATATGATATCTACTCCAAGATGTAGTAATTGAAATCCCACATCGGAAACATAAGGTTCTGGTATAAAATATATATGACTTTCAGCTCTCTTATCTCATGGGGTAGCTTTTGAGATGAGACTCTCTCCATAGTTCGAATAATTATAAAATGATTATAATGTTATATTGTTATATTTCTCGCTGATCTATTTCTACTCTTAAAACCCATTAAATTAAAGACTGTCAAACACTTGGAACAATTCGGCATGTTAGATTGTCATTAATTAAATTAAACAATATAAACAAGTTAACAACTTATTCATTGATAAATTACCACTTTTTTGGGTAAACTGATAAATTACCACTTTATTAATGATTTTAACAACCACATTTATATTAGATAAATTCATTATTTTTAATGATATATATTTAATATTCAATAATTTAACAAAAAATAAAGTTAGATACAAATATTTATATTAAATTCAATAAATAATGTAAAACTTTTTTACATAATATAAATTATAAACAATTCATCAAAATGAAACTCACATTTAAAACTTTGTTTATTTTTTTCTAGAAGAATGGTGGAATATTTAAAAACTTTATTAATCACGAAGTGTTGACATAACAAAGCATTATAGTATAAGGAACAAAGAGCATGCACTAATCTACTAAAATAAAAAAGCTTGCACTTTATACCAAAAAAAAAGCTTGCACTATGTCAAAAACGTAATATTCCGTAGGCAGGTACCCATATAGATGACTTGCTACTTAAGAACATGAAAGTTGTTCATAGATGATAAATAATTACATTGAACAAACAATACTGATTGATATTAGATTTCATTAACTTTCAATTCTTTCTATCTTTATACTTTTACATCTTACATTAGTGTCTTTAATTATCTAAAATATGATGACATAAAATTAGACAATAAACTTTACCAAAGACACTAGGTAATTTTTTTTTATAAAAAAAAAAAAAAAAAAGTTGATCAGGTGAGGAGTGATCCAATTTCAGATTAAGAAAAGGGGAATATTAATCTTATGTTACATGAGAGTAGCTATCTTATGCTATAAAGAGAATCCAAGTGGGATCCACCATTAAAAAGCAAAAGAAAAAAGAAAAAAAGAAGGGGTGTGATTTTCGAAGTAAGATAAAATGATATAACTACCTCATGTAAGATGAGAGTAGTATTTCCCTTAAGAAAATCATTACTTAGGAAATCGAACTAACTGTAATTGATTTGGATCAGGTTTAATGTAAAGAAAACTAATTATTCAAACTAATATACGAACCAATTTAATTACTTCTTTTTAGGATCCGATCACTCAGACCAAACACGATGAAGCAATGACCCTAATAATAATTGATTGCTATAGGAAGCTGTATTATATATTAATTATCAAGGGATCTGATTATTGCATAGATTAGGGACTAATTAATGCCAAGAAAAATGTGTTTCTTTGATGGGATGATCTTTTGCATGAGTTGACACTAGACAACAGATAAAAGGGTACATTCCAAATAAGACATTATATAATAAAAAGTTAAAGTTTAAGTAACGCTAATTGGTCCAAGAAGGAATGAACCAGTGGATGAATTATTTTGTTCCATGGTTTTAGCCTTAGGGGCTGCAAGACTTAGCTCCAGATCAGGCGCTGTTACCACATTTGAAGATTTCATCTGGGGATGTATCCACATAGCCACACCTTCATGTTCTGCCGCAGCTGGTTCAACTTCATAGTAACTATCAGAATTTTCTTTATTATTTGATTTGGTTTCTTGTTGAAAGCAGGCTATGCGCCCTAGCAATGACAAAGTGGCATCTTTCTCAACTGAATCTCCTTGCTCGCAATTAGAATTTGTAATAGGATGATGACCTTTTGTGTTGTTGTTGTTGTTGCTACCAACCTTACAAGGGAGAAAGAAAATTTTACTTTTCGGTATAAAGAAAATGGGAGGGTTATATTTACAAACTTTTTGTTTACAACTTCTTACAAATTACACTATATTTTTCCGGGAGAACACTAGATTACACTATGTTCTCCCGGGAGTACATAGTGTAATTTGAAAAATTTTGTAAGAAAAGTTTGTAAACTGATCTTTCCCCGAAGAAAATTAAAGCATCATAATCAGGTGCTATGCAACTTATAGTTCATATTAATTCTATATATATATACCAAATCAAAGAGACTTGAACGTCGCTTCTTCTTATTCATTGTTGCCAGTCTCAGAAAGTATTTCTGAGCATGGCTGGCTACTTGTGTTGGTGTTCTTGTTGTCACAAAGTTTCTAGAGATACCCCTCCAATCACCTTTTCCCAGCTTCTCAAGTCCAATAAGGAATATTCGGTGCTCCTCTTCTGTCCATGGAACTCCTGAGTTTGCATAAAAAATATATCACATAACAATGTTAGACTATAGTTAAAGGTATATAAAATGAAATTGAAGATAAGAATTTAGAAAGTACTTTAATAATTATAATCAAATCTTTTCCTAACAGACAGGAAAGATTTACTAATAATTTCAAATAACAAATTCATAATAGCTAAAAACAATATTGAAAATATATTTGGTGGATTTAATATGTACTTGT
Source organism: Gastrolobium villosum (assembly GCA_032173675.1). NCBI lineage: Eukaryota > Viridiplantae > Streptophyta > Magnoliopsida > Fabales > Fabaceae > Gastrolobium > Gastrolobium villosum. Next base: position 251,544 of record JAVKPL010007866.1, on the reverse strand, counting down.
ATAGATTCTTACAAAGATAATTAAACATATATATATAATAATAGAGGAATATAATTAAGAGAAATTAAAGTAATATATACCTTTCTTTCTCTCTTGGGCTCGAGCGATGAGACCATCTGAGAGATACCCAATAGAGGTTCTATCATCAATGGTTAATCTTGATGAAGAAAATGAGGAAGATGGAGAGGAAGATGATGAGGGTATGGAATCCATGCTAAAGCTTTTCTTGATGGTAAGAGAATTAGATGATGAGGAAATGTCTAGTTGCACTCCGAAGAGGCGAAGTCCAACGAAACTAGTTCCTCTGAAAGAAGTGCAGGTCCTAGAGTTATGTCCTATGGTTCCACAATGTGAGCACTTCCTTCCCATTTTCACTAATTCAACAAAGATTTTCTCAGCCGACACCCTCCTCAACACCACAAAACTAAATTGTGTATGTGTGTGTGTCTGAGGAAGAGAGAGAGAGAGACAAAAAGCTAGAGCAGAAAAAATGGATTTGTTTGGTGGTATATATGATGATGGAGTAAGATGTGGGGTTAGTGAAAATGGACGCACACCAACACAAGTTGATTGGATGGACATAATTTATTTTGTTTGATATTTTTGCAAATATTTCTTTTTTATCTTTTGTATGAAAAAAAAAAAAAAAATCATGAAGATACAAGTACCTTATATTATTTTGAGCATTTATGTCCTCTGGTAGTGGCGGAGCCAGCCCAACAATTTAGGAGGTGTCAAAAAATTTGACATATTAAATTATTAAAATATTTATCATACATGAGTTTATCTGGAAATTATTTTTAGTATGAATTCTAGTATAGTGATCTAAATTATGTACTAAATAATATGGCATAACATTGAAAATTCAAATGAATAATTATCATTGATTATATATCAAATAAAAAATATAAAAATGCACTAACCTTTTCGGTAAATATTTTAAACATAAGAATTTTGCTTTCCTCCCATAACATAATAAGTAATGAACCAAACATTATCCTAAGGATATGAAAACACACAAATATAATAATTATATGTATAATAAGCATCGTCTTTCATGTTTTCTCTATTCCTTAAATTTTCAATATCTTTCGTTAGAGAACAATCGCTATTGTTTGCAACAACCATAAGCACGAAGGAAAGTTCTTACATTTGGAAATTAAGTTTTTGACTATTCTTTGTCTTTCCAATAACCCAAAACACAATAGTTTAATTGACCTTCATATTTCATAACTATAGACCTGTTATTCATTTGGTTTCATGATTGTTATTTTCAAGGGTTAAGTGTGTATCCTTTTAAAGGACACAAATTGTGTCTTTTTAGTTTTTAACATTATGTCTTACCGGTAAGACATAGTTATAACATAAAAAACTATTTTCATGAAAAGTTATTTGTACTATCTCTACACGTCAGCTAAAGTGACTGAGGAAAGAGAAAAAAACATTTTTTTATATTATTTTTTTTTGTTACAGAAAGGGGCAATGCCCCCACAAAACAAAAGAACAGCAAACAAGAAGGAAGGAAAAAAACAGAACAAGAAACAGCAGAAAACAAAACATCAAACACTAGCAAAAAGCCAGGAACAAGCATCATCCTGTATTTCTCCTAGCAGCCACCTTATTCAGACCCGGATCTAAAAGATCAGCAGCAAGAAGATTTAACAGATAGCTGTGAGGGGAGGAGATTGATTTGAGCCCAAAGGAATCATCCAAAGCCTTCTTCGCAATCCAATCTGCACAGGTGTTGCTACTCCTAGGAATTTTATTCAATAAGACAGTCCACTCTTTCATTAAAAAGATCACTTGAATCTTAGCTACCAATGGCAGCTTTCGAGTATCATTAGTAAGAAGGAAAAACGCTTGAGAAGAATCAGTTTCCAACACTAGTTTCCTCCGGCCATGCTTCCAGGCGAAATCAAGTCCATAAAGGAGAGCCAAAAGTTCAGCATGCAGAGGAATGCAAGAGCCAATGAAGGCTGAGAAACCGCCACACCATAATCCATTCCTATCCCTCAAGAGACCACCACAAGCTGCCCGATTACCTTGCACAGCCCCATCCACATTTAATTTCAGAAAGTCCTCCGCAGGCCTAATCCACGATGTATATATATATAAAATGTTTTTTTAAACTTAGCCAAACAGAACCTATTTTCCTCAATTTCTACAGCAATAGCCTTTGAAGGATCCTCAGGACGCTGGAAACCTTCTTCGTGAATTTCCTTATTCCTCCATAACCACAAAAAGTAGCAAGTGGTAAAGAAAGTCTCCAATCCTTGAGGTTGCTGTTGTTTGAAGTGAGATTCAGAATCATCCACTCCCTAAAAGAAATCACAGTGAGAAAACTCGGTGGAAGAGGGTGCAACATGGGCAACAGCCAGCACTTTCTTGCCTTCCAACAATCTCTAAACACATGAAGGCAATCTTCAATCACTTCAGGGCAGAAAGGGCACTTATTGGAACTACCACTCCACTTTGATATTGACTCTCTTGTTAACATTCTATCATGAAGCATTTTCCAGATAAGCATTTTGACTCTTTCCTTGCCTTTCCACTTCCAAATACGGTCCCAACAGTCAATGGGGGAAGGATTGCTAGAATCTAACAAGTTATTGTATGCCAGCTTAACTATAATGCCCAGGGTTCCAGTTAGTATATGCTATCCTCCTCGGCTTCATCATCTGGATGAGGAATGACAAGAATTTTGTTCACCACATTAAGGTCAAAATGGTTCACAAGATAATGCACATTCCAACCTCCTTCAGAAAGAAAAATATTGTTGCTAATCTTTAAATCCAAGACCTCTTGAGAAGGAAGGGTATGAGTATGAGCAAGGAGGTTTGGGCTCAGACCAGTCCAATTGTCTTTCCAAAAATTAATCTTCTTGCCATTACCTATTTGCCAAGAAGTATTGCTTATCATTTTTTTATATTATAACTATGTCTTACTAGTAAGACATAGTGTAAAAACCAAAAAGACACAAGGATCTGTCCTTTAAAAGGGCAAATCATTTTCCCTACTTTTAAGGGATTTATTTGGTTTAGTTGTGCCCAAATTTTGAAATAGGTCAACTAATTATTTTTGTGAATAAATTTAGAAGTCTTTCTTTTTTAAAATAATAGGAATAACAATAAATAACATAACTAATTAGAATAAAAATGAAAAAGAAATATACAAGATAAAAAATAAAAGAGAGTGAAACACAAAAATAACATACTATCACGTTCTTTATCATTTGTTTGCATTTAGATAATTTGTTGTTACTTTAGATTGAGCATTTGATTTTCTATTTAGGTGGTGCCAAATTATAATTTGAATCTTGATTAATTATAATTAATTATGTAATATATATAATAAGTAAAAAAACAAAAAACAAACAGATGCCTTGGCACCTGCTGGCGCATGTATGGCTCCGCCTCTGTCCTCCGGGACTATACAGGGTATTTTATGGATATAATATATTGGCCCGTGGCATTCATGGAACCTATGTAGCACCGACACGCGACACGCGACACGATACGACACGACACTCCGACACCTTAATTCTAAAAAGTTAGATTTCGACACGTTAGGACACGTTTTGATATTAAATAATATTTTTAATTTATGTAGTATATATTATATTTATATTCAATAATTTAACAAAAAAATAAAATTAAACTTATAATATTCATCAATTTTGCAAAGAAACATAAGATATTACAAATATTTATATTAAACTCAATAAAATGGTAATCGTAATTGAACGAATCTAATAGTTGGAACTAAAAACTCAACGCAACACAACTTTTGAACCTTTTTTTGAATTTCTATAACGCGTGTTGGAGTGTCGGGGAGTGTCGGAGTGTCGGAGAGTGTCGAGAAGTGTCGGACACGACACGTCAGGATTTTTGAAGTGTCGGTACTTCATAGCATGGAACCCTGAATCTATATTTAGTTTTTTTGCTTCATATAGTTAATGGTTTAATTTTTACATAAATACCTATTTTTATATATATATATATATATATATATATATATATATATATATATATATATATATATATA